>JAREIK010002296.1:282104-326610 GCA_029783825.1 Sapria himalayana | reverse complement strand
TTTTTTTCTTCTACTTCAGTGCCTTCTTTTATTGTTTTTCTTCTTAATCAGTATCATCTTCTTATTTTTAATCATCTTCTTTTTATTCATCATCATCATCATCTTTTTATTCTTTTTCTTTACTTCTTCTTCTTCTTCATCTTTATTTTTTTTCTTCCTCTTCTTTTTCTACTAATTATTTTTATTCTTCACCTATTTCTTAATCTTCATGTTTTTCTTCTTCTTCTAATTTTACTACCACAACTTGTTCTTGTCTTATTATTCATATTCTCATTCTTCTACAATATTATCATCAAATTTTTTTTTTCTTCCTCTTATTCTTCTTTTTCCTATTATTTTTATTCTTCTTCTTAATCTTCTTATTCATCACCATTTTATTATTCTTGTTTTCTTTTCATCTTGTTCTTCTTATTTATCTTCAACATCAACTTCTTCTTCTTTTTCTTTTGCTTCTTTTTTAGTTTCTTCTTCAGTGTCTTCTTTTTCTTCAACTTTTTCTTCTTGTTTTTATTTTTCTTCTTCTCCCTGATATTCTTCTTCATCTTAATCTTTTTATTCACCTTCTTCTTCTTCTTATTCAATTTCTTGATCTTTTTTTTCTTTTTTTGCTCTATTTATTTGTCTTCTTTTTAATCTTGTTCTTATTTTTATTCTTCATCATACTCTTCTTTTTTTTTATTTTGTTCTATTATTATTATTATTATTATTATTATTATTATTATTCTTTTTCTTCTGCTTATTCTTCATCAAATTCTTTTTTTCTTCTTATTTTTCTTCTTTTATTACTTATCTTCTTCTTCTTCTTCAAATTCTTATTTTTATTGTTTGTCTTTTTCTTTTTTTCTTTCTCTTCTTTTTCTTATTCATATTTTTCTATTTCTTCTTAATCTTCTGTTTCAATTTTTAATTATTAAACTTATTTATCATAGTCTTCTACTTATACTTCATTATCATCATTATCTTTTTCTTCTTCATTTCCTTATCCTTTTTCTTCATCTTCTTCATTTCCTTATTCTTTTTCTTCTTCTACTTTTACTACTACTACTACTACTACTTATTCTTTCTCGTTTTCTTGCTTTTCTTCTTTTTATTATTTATCATCATTATCTTCTTTTTATTCTTCTTCATCTTAATCTTATTCTTTTTCTTCGTATTTAGGATCATCATAGTTTCCTTCTTCTTTTTCTTATTTTTATTCTTTTTCTTTTTTTTTATTTTTCTTCATACTACTACTAATATTAATACTACTACTACTACTACTACTATTACTACTATAACAACAACAACAATAACAACTTTTTCTTTTTCTTCTTATTCTAATTATTATTATTATTATTCTTATTTCTATTCTTATTATTCTTCTCTTCTTCATTATCTTTTATTTCATATTCATTTTTTCTTATTCTTCTTCTACATCTTCATGTTTTTCTTCTTTTTTTCTTTATTCCTCTTTATCTTCTGATATGCCATCTCTTTCTTCTACTACTTCTACTACTACTACTACTACTACAACAACTACTACTACTACTACTTCTTTTTCTTCTTTTTTGTCATCATCTTATTCTACTACTTCAACATCTTCTTTTTTATCTTTCTTCTTCATCTTTTTATTATTCTTATTATTCTTTTTTTATTCTTTTTTTTATAATTATTATTCTTCTTCTTCTACTACTTGTTATTATTCTTTTCAACTTGTATTTCTTCACCATCATCTTCATCTTTTTCTTCCCCTTTTTCTTCATCCTCATCATCATCATCTTAAACTTTTTCAATTTCATCATTTTCTTTTACTTATTATTATTCTTCTTCAAATACAACTACTACTTTTTAATCTTTTTTTTTCATGTCTTCTTCTTTATCATCATCATCTTCTACTTATTTTTTTTATCATCATCACCATTAACATCTACTACTACTACTACTACTACTACTACTACTACTACTACTACTACTTCTACTACTTTTTTTTGTTTACTTTTTCTCCTTCTTTTTATGCTTCTTCTTCTTTTACTTCTACTTATTCGTCTTACTCTTAATCTTCTTCTTCAACTTTTTTCTTATTCAACATCTTATTTTTCTTTTTCTTCATCTTTTTTTTCTACATCATCATCATCTTTACTTTTTCTACCTTTTCTACTTATTTTTTTATTCTTCATTATCATATTTATCTTCTTCTCTTTTTTCTTCGACATATTCTTCTTTGTTTTATTCACATTCTTTTTATTGTTAATCATCTTCATCATCAACTTCTTCATATTTTTCATCATCATCATCTTATCATTATCTTCTCCTTATAATAATAATAATAATAATAATATTATTATTATTATTATTCTTCTTCTTCTTCCTTTTCTACTACTTCTTCTTCTTATTTTTCTTATTCTTATTCTTCATCTTCTTCATTTTTTTTTGCTTCTTCTAATTCGGTATCTTCTTTTTCTACTACTTCTTCTACTTCTTTTACTACCACTACTTTTTCTTCTAATTTTTATTCATCATCATCTTCTTCTTAATTTTTTTTTCATCTTATTAATTTATATTTTTTGTCGTCTTCTTCTTCTATTCTTTCTTATTTTCTTTCTCCTCATCATCATTTTATTCATCATCATCATCATCATAATCATTTTATTCTTCATCATCTTCATCATCTTCATCTTCTTCTTTTTCATCATCATCATCATCTTCTTATTCTTCTTCATTATCATTAACTTCATCATTTTCTTCATCATTATATTCTTCTTCTTTGTTTCCTACTTTTTTTTGTTTATATTATTCATCTTATTTTTCTTCTACTTGTTTTCTTCCTCTTATTCTTATTGATATTTATTTCTTCTTCTTCTTCGTCTTCTCCTTCTTATTTTTTTTATTCTTCTTATTCACTTACTTTTTCTTCTACTATAATAACAACTACAACAAAAACAATAACAACAACAACTACTACTTATTATTATTATTATTATTATTATTCTTCTTCGTCTTCTATTTCTTGTTTATTTCCTTCTTTTTAATCATACTCATAATCTTCTTCTTCTTGCATGCCTTTTTCTTATTATTATTTTTTTCTTCTTCTATGTTAGTTTATTCTTATTATTTTTTTTCTTCTACTACTACTACTACTACTAATTCTCATTTTTCTTCTACTCCTACTACTACTACTACTACTACTACTACTTCTACTAACACAACTATTTCTTTTTCTACTTATTTTAATTTTTCTACATCTTTTTCATCATCATCATCATCTTCTTCTCCATCTTCTACTTCTTCATCTTCATCTTCTTCTTATTTTTTCAACATTTTCTTTTCTTTCCCTTATTTATTCTTCATCATCATCTTCACCATCCTCTTCTTTTTGTACATCTTTTTATTCTTGTTTAACATCAGCATCTTCTACTTCTTCTTCTTATTCTACATTTTTTTTATTTTTTCTTCTTCAAGTTCTTTTGATTTTTCTTTCTTATGTTTTTTCTTCGTCTTCCTCGTGTTCTTCTTTTTATGGTTATTCTTTTTCTTTTCTACTTGCTATTTTTCTTCTTTTTATTTTTCTTCTTCTTCAACTACATTCATCTTTTTTTTATTCTTCTTTTTTTTTGTTCTTCTTAGTTTTTGACTCCCTCTCCTTTTTCTTTGTCTTGCAATTGTTCTTGTTTTTATTCTACTTTTTTTTCAATTATTTTTCTTCTTTTTTTTCCATCTTATTTGCATTCTTCTTCTTCTTATTTTCATCATATTAATATTCTTCTTATTTTTGTTATTCTTCTTCTTCTTATTTGTATTGTTCTTCTTTAGTTCTTCATATTCATCTTCATTAGCTTCTTCTTCTTTAGTATTCATTTTCTTCTTCTTCTTCTTCTTCTTCTTTTTCTGCTCATTTCTTCTTCTTCTTCTTCTTCTTCTTCTTCTTTGTCTTCTTCTTTCCTCTATTTTATTCCATTTCATCTACTTTTGCTTCTTTCTTTTTCTTTGTTTTTGTTCTTCTTTTTCTTCTTCTACTTCTACTACTAGTTCTTCTCATATTCTTCTTATTCTCCTTCTTATTCTTCATCATCTTTTTCTTCTTTTACTTATTCTTCCTCCTGCTCTTTTTCTTATTATTATTCTTCTTCTTCTTTTTCTTTTTCTTATTTATCTTCATGTTCTTCTTATTTTCTTCAAATTTTTTTCTTTCTCATCTATTTATTCCTCCTTCTCTTCTTTTTATTCTTCTTCTTGTTGTTGTTCTTTTTTTTATTCCACTTCATCATCATCATCATCATCTTCTTATTCTACTTTTTTTTCTTCTACTTCTTTCACTTTCTTTTATATTTTATTTTTATTATTCTTTTTTTTTATTTTTTTTGACTTCTTCTACTTATTTTTATCTTCTTCTTTTTATTATTCTTCTTCTTTGTAATTTCTTCTTCTAATTTTTCTTTTTTATTATTCTTTTTTTTCACCATGATCTACTTCTTCTTATTCTTCTTCTTTTTTAATTTTTTCTTTTTCTTCATATTCTACTACTTCTTCATATTTTAATTTTCTTCTTTTCTTTATTGTATTCTTCACCTTATTCTTCGACTTATTCTTCTTATTCATCTTTTCCTTCTTGTTATTATAATTCTTATGCTACTTCTTCTTCTTACTCTTTTTCTTTTTCTTTTTCTTTGTCTTTTTCTTTTTCTTTTTCTACTTCTTCTTCTTATTTTTTTATTACTTTTTTTATTTCTTCTTCTGCTGCTGCTGCTTCTTCTTCTTCTTCTACTTCTTCTTTTTATCTTGTTCTTTTTCTTCTTATTCTTCTTCTTCTTTTTCTTCTTATTCTTATTCTTCTTTTTCATGATCTTCCATTTCTTCTTCTTATTCTTCTTCTTTTTTTCTTAGCCTTTTTTTCATTTTATGATTCTTCTCATACATCATCATCATCATTATCATCTTATTCTTCATCTTTTTCAACTTTTCATCTTATTCTTCTTCAACTTTTTTTTTCTTCTTCTTATACATCTTATTTTTCATCAAATTATTATTATTCTTTTTTTCTTTTATTTTCAACTTCTTATTGTTGTTGTTCTTCTTCTTATTCTACTTTTACTCCTTATTCTTCTTTTTCTTCTTTTTCTTATTCTTATACATCCTTTTGTTCTTCTTCTTCTACTTCTACTTCTACTTATTGTTCTTCTTTTTATTTTTCTATTTTTTTTTTTCTTCATCTTCATCTTCTTCATCCTCCATCATCTTCATCAACATCATCATCATCATCATCATCTTCTTCTTCTTAATTTTATTTTTCTACTTCTTATTTTTCTTCTTCTTGTTCTGCTTCTTCTTCCTCTTTTCTTCCCATTCTACTTCTTTTTCTTCTTTATTTTCTTTTTTTTCTCATCATCATCATCTTCTACTTATTCTTCTACTTCAAATTCTTCTTCTTTTTTTTCTTCTTCTTCTTCTTCTTCTTTCTATTCTTCTTTTTTGTCTTCTTCTTTTTATTAGTCATTTTTTTTCTTCTTCTTCTTTATATTTTTAATCATTATCAACTTTTTCATCTTCATCATCCCCATCTTCTTCTTCTTCATCTAATATTACTACTATTTTTTCATCATTATCATCATCATTATCATCATCATCTTCTTCTACTTTATCTTTTTTTTTTTTCTTCTTCTTCTACTTCTTCTTTTCTTCTTCATCTTATTCTTCTTCACCATCAACATCATTATTATCATCATCTTCTTCATCTTATTCTTTTTATTTTTAAAATGCATTTTCATCTTTTATTATTCTCCATCTTCTTCTTTCATATTCTTCTTCATTTCATTCTTCTTTTTCTTTTTCTTATTCTTTTTATTTTTCTTCTTGTTCTTCTTCTTCTTTTTCTACTACTACTAAATCTCTTCTACTTCTAATACTTATTTGTCTTCTTCTTATTCTTCTTATTCTTCTTTGTTCTTCTTTTTATTCTTCGTGTTCTTCATATTCTTCTTCTTCTACTTCTCATCCTTCCACATCTAGTTTTTATTCTTTATCTTTTTTTTCTTCTTTATCATATTCTTCTTCTTATTCCTTTTTATAATTCTTCTTATCTTATTTTTCTTCTTTTTGTTGTTGTTCTTCTTCTACTTTATCTTCTTCTTGTTATTTTTTTTCTTACTTTTTCTTCTTGTTCTTCTACTTCTTTTCTTCTTTGCCTTGTCCTTATTATTATTATTCTTCTTTTTCTTCTTCATCTTCTTCTACTACTTCATATTTTTCTTATCCATCTTTTTCATCTTCATCTTCTTCATTTTCTTCATTTTCTTTTTCGATTTATGTTTTATCTATCTTTAACTTTTTCTTCTTCTTTTTCTTCTTATTCTGCATCTTCTTCTTTTTATTCTCATTATGCTTCTTTTAAATTTTTTCTCTTCTTCTTCTTCTTCTTCTTCTTCTTTATTTTCTTCTTCATTTTCTTCATTATCATCATCTTCAACTTCTTATTATTCCTCTTTTTCTTTTTCTTTTTCTGTGTCTTATTCTTCTTCTACTTCTTATTCTTATTTTATTATTATTATTATTCTTCTTCTTGTAATTTTATTATTCTTTTTCTTTACTTCTTATTCATTATTTTCCTTTTTTTTTCTTGTACTTCTAATTCTACTCCTTTTTCACCTATATTCTTGTTCATCATCATCATCATCATCATCATCATCCTTTTCTTTTTTTTTCTTCTTATTCATCATCATCTTATTCCTATTCTTTATTTTATTTTTTTTATTATTCTTCTTGTCCTTCTTCTATTACTTTTTCTTTTTCTTCTTTATCATTTTCTTTGTCTTCTTCATCATTCTTTTTTTGTTTTCTTATTATTATTCTTCTTCTTATTCTTTTTTTTCTTCTACTACTTCTTCTTCTTTCTTTTTTTATTATTTTTTATTATTCATCATGATCATCATCATTATCTTCTTCTTCTTATCCCCTCTTTTCTTCTACTACTACTACTTCTTCTTCTTCTACTAATATGACTTATTCTTATTCTTCCTCTTCTTCTTACTATACTTTTTATACTTTTTCATCATCATCATCATCATTTTTTGATCATCTTCTTTTTTTTGTTTATTTTCTTTATCTTATTCTTTTTCATCATCATCATCATCATCTTCTTCTTCTTTATTTATTCTTGTTATTCTTCCTCATTTTCAATTTAATCTTATTCTTTTTATTCATCATCATCATCATATTTTTCTTTTTTTCTCTCTTTCTTTTGTTTCTTTTTGGTTTTATTCTTCTTTTTATACTTATTCTTCTTATTTTTATTCTTCAACTTCTAATTTTTCTTCTTCTTGTTTTTTTTCGTCTTCTTGTTCTTCTTCTAAAAATTCTTCTTCTTCTTTTTATTCTTATTCTTCATATTTTTATTGCTCATTTTCTACTACTACTACTTCTTCTTCTTCATCTTCTTCATCTTCTTTTTTTTATGTTATGTTATCATCATCATCATCATCATCATCATCATCATCTTTTTATTACTCTTTATTTTTTTTTCTTCTTTTTTCTTCTACTTCTACTTTTTTTTCTTTTTCATATTTTCCGTTTCTTCATTTTTTTTCTTCTTCCTGTTCTTATTTTTATTCTTCCTCTTCCATCTTTTTCTTTTTCTTCTTTTTTCTTATTTTTCTTCTTTCTTCTAATACTTCTTCTTCTTCGCTTTCTTCTTTTTCTTCTTTTTTTTATTATTCTATTTAATTTTCTTCTTATTCTTCTTCTTGTTTTTCTTCTTGTTTTTCTTCTTTTCTTTTTCTACTATTAAAACTACTACTTCTTCTACTACTTCATTTTTTTTTCTTCTTCTACTCCAACTATTCCTTTTTTTTCCTTATTTTAATTTTTTAATACTCAAACTTCTTAATCTTTGTCTTATAATACTTCTACTTCTTAATCTTCTTCTACTACTTATTCTTCATCTTATTATTATTATTATTTTTCTTCATCTTCTTCATATTCCACTTCTTCTACTACTTCTTCTTCTTCTTCTGTTACTTTTCTTCTTCATATTCTTCAACTAGTACCTATTAATCTTATCCATTTTTTCATCTTCATCATCTTTTGCTTCATTATCTTCTTCTTGTTTTTCTACTTATTATTATTATTATTATTATTATATATTATTATTTTTCTTCTTCTTCTTCTTCTTTTCTTCATCATCATAATCATAATCATCATCTTCTACTTCTTTTATTTTTCTAATTTTTTTTCTTCCTTTTCTTCTTTATCTTCTTTATCTTTTTTTTTACTTCTTCTTATTCTTCTTCTTTTTTAACATTGCATATTTTTTATTCCTATTATTATTATTATTATTATTATTATTCTTCTTCTATTTCTTCATCGTCTTCTTCTACTTCTTCTTATTCTACTAAATCTTTTCTTTGTTTTCTTCTTCTTCATTTTATTAATCTTATTCATCATAATCACCATCTTTATCTTTATCATCATCACCTTCTTCTTATTTTTCTTCTTATTTTTGTTCAACTAATTCTTCATCGTCATCATCTTCTTATTCTTCTACTTATTATTATTATTATTATTATTATTCTACTTTTTATTAATCTTCTACTTCTTCTACTTCATCATTATCATCATCATCATCATCATCATCATCTTCTTCTTCTTATGCTTCTTCTTCTACTTTTTCTTAGTTTTCCTTTTCTTTTTTTTCTTCCTCCTCCTTTTCTTCTTCTTTTCTTCTTCTTTGTTTCTTTATACTTATTCTTTTGTCTTATTCTTTTTTTTCATCTTATAGTTCTTTATCTTTAATTTTCTTTTTCTTCTTTTTTTTCACGATTTCGTTGTTGTTGTTTTTTACTTCTTCTTTTTCATCATCTTCTTATTATATTTCATTTATTCTTCATCATTATCAGCCTTTCTTCATCTTTTTTTATTCTTCTTCTTCTTATTCATCATCATATTTTTCATTTCATTCTTCTTATTTTACTTTTTTTTATTCATTTTCTTTTTTTCTTCTTCTTCTTCTTCAACTTCTTCATTGGCCTATTCTTCTTTACTACTTCTTTTTCTTCTACTTCGTATTCTTCTTTTTATTCTAATTCTTATTATTTTTCTTCGAATTCTTATTAATCATCTTTTTCTATATCTTATTCTCTTTCTTTTTTTTTCTTCTTCTTATTTGTCTTCTTTTTCTTCTTATTCTTTTTTCTTTAAATTCTTCTTCTTCATCTTTTTTTCCTTCTTCTTCACCTTCTTCTTTTTTTATTCTTTTTCTACTTTTTATTTTTCTTCCTTTTTTACTTCATTTTCTTTTTTTTTCTTCTTATTTTTGTTCTTCTTTTCTTTTTTTTTCTTATTCTCCATCTTTCTTTTCTTCTTCTTCTTTTTCTTCTTCTTCTTTTTCTTCTTCTTCTTAATCTTTACATTCAACAACATCATCATCATCATCATCATCATCTTCTCCCTATTCTTCTTTTTCTTATTCATTTTCATCATATTATTCTTCTTCTACTTTTTCTTTTTTTTCTTCTTCTTCTACTTTTTCTTCTTCTTCTTCTTCTTCATATTTAAATTCTTCTTCTTATTTTTATTTTTCTTATTATTCTTCTTCTTCATCTTCTTGTTCTTGTTCTACTTCTTATATATTTTTTGTTCATTATCTTGTTCTTCTTCTTATTCTTCTTCTTTTTATTTCTTCTTCTTATTTTGCTTCTTCTTCTTCTTTATTCTTCTTATTCTTCTTTATCTTCTTATTCATCATCATCATCATCATCATCATCATCTTCTTCTTCTTCATATTCTTTTTTTTCTTCTTCTTATTGATTAACTTGTTCTTCTTCATATTTTTCTTCTTCTTCTCTACTCCCATCTTATTCATCATCATCATCATTTTCTACTTCCTCATTTTTTTCATTGTCTTCTTCTTTTTTTCTTCTTCTTCTTCTTCTTCTTCTCTTTCTCCTCCTCCTCCTCCTCCTCCTCCTCCTTCTTCTCCTCCTCCTCCTCCTCCTCCTTGTTATTATTATTCTTCTTCTATTTCTTTTTCTTCTAATACTTCTAATTATTCTTCTCCTTTTATTTCTTTATCATTAGTGTCTTCTTCTTCTTCTTCTTCTTCTTATTTTTGTTCTTCTCGTTCTTCATCTTTTTCTCTTTTTCTTCTTCTTTTTTTTCTTCTTTTTCTTTTTATTCTTCTTCTTCTCTTCTTCTTTTTTTTTCTTTGTTTTTTTTTCTTTTTCTTCTTCCTCTTTCCTATCCTTTTCTTATTCATCTAGTTCTTCTTTTTCATCATCATCATCAGCTTTTTCTTCCTATTCATTTTCTTATTCATATTCTTATTATTATTCTTCTTCATGTTCTTCTTCACCATCCTTCTCTTCTTCTTCTTCTTCTATCTTTTCCTTTTTCTTTTTCTTTTTCTATTTTTTTCTTCTTCTATTTCTTTGTCTTTTTCTTTTTATTCTTCTTCTTTTTCTTCTATTGCTTCTAATTCTTTACCATCATCTTGTTTTTATTCTTTTTCTTCATCTTCTTCACCTTCTTCTTCTTCTTTTTTTTTGTTATTCTTCTACCTATACTTATAATAATAATAATAATTATTATTATTATTATTCTTCTTCTCCTTTTTCTTCTACTTTTTCTTTCTTCATCTTCATCATCTTCTTCTTGTCCTTTCTTCTTTTTTTTCTTTTTTTTATATAAAGTTATGCTTTTTTAATATTAATACTCTCTTTTGGTGGAAGAATGCCATTTTTACAAGCTACTAGTCTTCAACCCTTGTTCCTTCTTTTTACATACCCTTTCTAGTTCCTAATAAAATAATGGAAATTAAACAACAGTTTCAACATTGATCCCTTTACTAATTATTAGTCTTCTATTTGTTAGCCCATTTAGCTGAGGCTATATCAATCAATTCAACTTTTATTTTATGAATATTTCTCAGTAATAAATATGGCCTATTTTCTAGACTACTAACTTATCCTTGTCTGTTCTCCTGACAGCTCCCTTGACTACTATGTTAGGCCTTAATTATCCCTTTTCTACTTGTTTAGTCTTTCTTTGCATCCCTACAGCTTCCACTTTTTAGGCTATCCTCTAGCTATTCCTCATTCCTATTACCCTTTTATTGACTCATCTGCATAAAACATAGCAAGCAGACAAGACATATAATATTTCGGCCCTTTCCTTCGTGCTCTCTTCCACTGCTAAAAAACAAGCAAAACATCCTTCAGCTTCTTTTGCTGTCTAACTTTCTCTGCCATATTAGGCTTCTAGAATCTTTACTCTTGCTCCTGCTTTATGTTGTCCCCCTACCTCCCATTGGAATACTTCTTTGCTCCCGTTGAAAGGTTCCACTACAAACCTCTTCCAAGATCTCCTGCCATCAAGCTAAAGATACATAATATCTTATTTTAAGCTGATACTTTCCTAACTTTCATATTTTTATGTTCTCATTTGTATAGAGGATGCTCCAGCTACTCTATTTTCTTTTTCTTGGTCCCATTTGCACAGAAAACAAAAGAAAAAGTAAACATCTAATTAAAATTTCATATCCTTTGCTTCCTTTGCCCCTATAGCTCTTCCTTTGAGAACTTATCTAGCTTTAACACCCCTCTTGATGCCTTCTATATTTATCCATGCTTGTACCTATACCCATACTGCCTTAAACAAGCAACAACCAAATCTGTCTTCATTTTCATTACATAGCTGCCCTCAAACCTTTCCCCCCTTAAACCCTTACAATCATTAATAGATTTGTATAGAGGTTGGCAACTTCTCTCTTTTCATTTTCTTGTTCCAATCTACATAGAAAGCAAGAGACAAAACAAGCAATTATATTACCCATATCCTTTACTTCCTCTGCCTCCAGAACTCTTCCTTTAAAAAATCCTCCATCTTTGATGCCCCTATTGAAGCTTTCTATCTTTATCCATGCTTGTGCATGTACCTATACTGCCTAGAACAAACAACAACCATATCTGCCTATTTTTACAATTACACAACAACCCTCTACCCTTTTCCCCCATTAAACCCTTACAATTTCTTAATAAAACAATCAAATAATGTAATCTATCAAATAATGTAACTTGTGTCTACTCCTTCTCTACCCCCTCATTTTTTTTATTTCTTACTTTGTTCTAATATATGGGTATGCCTTACTATCCAGTTTAATAATGCCTTTATATGTATCTGAGATATTTTTTTTTGTATTCTTGCCGTCTCTTTCTTGCTCCTTCCCCTGCTAGCTTAGTTGCCAACACATTAGTCTATATATATGTGCGTGCGTGTGTGTGTGTGTGTGTCTCATTGAGGATATCTCCCATTCTGTGAAAGATATCCTCCATTCCTTCCTCATATTTCCACCTCACTACTTTCTTGTCTATTGAGTCCACTAATATTTTTGAATACACCTGAATTTTTACTTTTTAACCCTTTAATTTCATAGATCATAAACCCTTCATTAAGAGATAATATCTCTATGTGAAGAGTAGAAGAAGCCTTATAGCTTAGTGTGAATGTAGGATTAGCTTTCAATCTGAGTCCCTTATGGCTCCTCCCTCCCTATTGCTCTCATATCCCTATTGAAGTTTTCATCCGTGTTTAAAGCTGGCTTTCCCCTTGGAGGTTTCTCTTATTATATGATGATTATTTTATGTGGTTTAACTTATTTAACCACCAGGCTCCAATTCGTCAATGTTACTCTCTCTTTCTCATAATTCTGAATTTTTATTGGTTTGATTTAAAATATTATTTCTGCCTCCTTTTTTATATCCTTCAGAATGTTATTCTTACACATTCTTGTGCATTTGTATCTACTTTTATTCCTTTCTTTCCAAATATTTTAGATAGCAATATGTGGGATGTTGTTTTTTATTCATTTCTGCATATTGTTTAAAGGTTTTGCATTACTCCATATGAGTAGTCTATAATTAAATGGGAGCAATCCATTTTTCATGTGTAAGGAGTTTTCTAAGATGCTCCATACTTTCGAAGCTATCTTTCCTTGTGAAAACAAATGATCTAAGTTTCTTAGTTTTTTAGACAACACTCACATCTCGATGCTATATTTAACCCTTTTTTGTTGAATATTTAAATCAATAGGAATGGTGTCAGAGAGAATTCTCCACATAAATATGCAAAATTTATGTGGATTATCATTATCCCAAGCTAATCTAAATAGTTCTTGAGCTTTTTTTCTATTTTTAACTTTGTTTTTGGCCAATTTCAAAGTAAAAATGTCTTCACAATTCAGCTTCCATTTTCATCTGTTGCTCATTAATTTTGCATGCCTTTCTACCAGATTTATTTGCTTTAGCATTTGTTTCTAAACCTGTGACTGTCTACTCCTTTTCTTTTCCCTATCTATGCTAATATCTATGCAATATTTTGCCCTCATGACCTCTACCAATAAACTATCATTCTTTTTTAGTCTCCACCATCTTTTGCATGGCCATGATTTTGCATTCACTTTTAATCCGAGAAAACCTAGCCATGCCTCCTCCTTCGGGTAACAAAGATCCTCCCATTTTTTCTAGTGGATCCTGTACTTGCCTACCTTTTTTCCCCATAAGACATTTGCTAATTCTTTTTCCAAAATTTGTATAACTTTTTTTGGGGGTAGTACAATCATTAAGTTATGAATTAGGATACTTTGCAAAACATGTACTATCATTAATATTCTTCCTCCCATATTTAACATTTTCTCTTTTCATCATACAATTTTCTTTTTTAGTTTCTCTAGAATAAATTCTAGATATTCCATTTTTAATCTTTACTCATATATTGGGCAACCCAAATATATAATTGCTCCTTTTTTATGCATGAAACCTGTTATATTTTTAATCATTTGATTCATGCTCTTAGGAGCACTAGCTGCTGTTATATATTGACATTTCCGTACATTAAGCCTTTGCCCTGTTTCTTCTTCTAATATCTGAAATAGTTTTATTATACCTTTAAGTGAGCTTTTGCTACCATTTGTGAACATAATGACATCATCGGCATATGCTAGGCATCCTACATGAGGAGTATGTCTAGTTTGCCTGACTACTCCTATATCTCCCCTTCTCATTATCTCCTTGATGTTAACTATAAGTAGCTTAAGGTACATATTAAAAAGTAGAGGGTAGAGGAGGTTTCCATGCCTTAGTCCTCTTATTGGTTTAAATTTTGCTCCCACTTTTCCATTTATGAGGATTCTCACCCAGGTGCATGATATACACCTGTATATCAGATTTATCTAGGATTCTACAAATCACATTTTCCTCATGGTAAAGTATAAAACAACCCATTAAATCTTGTCAAAAAAGCTTTAGATAAATTTTAGAAGTAGATTGTGCTTTCTAGCCATAAATAATCCAATTTCACTTATCATTTCTTCGGCCATGCAAATTTTTTCCATTTCTAATCTACCTTTCATGAATCCCATTTGCTCTCTCAAGATAATGTTAGGAAGAATCAATGCTAATCTATTCTGAAGTAATTTAGTCAATATTGAATTACACAAACTGATTGGCTTATAATCCTCACCCCTCTAAGGATTTTCCTTCTTTAGTATAAGAACTAGGTAAGAGCTTTTCCGAGCCTTACCTATATATACTCCACAAAAAATCCATGCAATGGTTTTTGTGATCCTCCTTTATGATATTCTAGCATAAATGATTGGAAATCATTATACCATCCATCCGGCCCAGTAGCACTATTCCTGTCCATACTAAATATAGCCTTTTTAATCTATTCCCTCCCTTGGAAGCTTATTAAATGTTCATTCTCTTCTTTTGTGACTTTCCTCTCTATACATTGTAGCAAGCTACACACCCTATGCCTTCCTTATTCACTTAATTGTTTTTTAAAAAAATTTTCAAAATATGATTTTATATCCTCATATTTTTTTTATCCATTCTCTTGTGCTGTTCCTAATCCCTTTTATTCTATGTTTTAGGTTTTTCAATTTTGTTATAGTTAAAAAAATTGTGTTTTTATCTCTTTCTTTTAACCATTTTAATTTAGCTTTTTGTTTCCAAAAGACCTCTTACATGTGTATATTTAATCTAAGTTAAGCTTGTGCTTTCTTCAATGCACTCCTTCCCTATTTGCTCTCCCTCTCTTTGTACTCCATTTTTTCAGATACATTTTAGACAATAAAGATTTAAATTGAATATTTGTCTTGGATTAACAATTGCTTTCTGGTCCCATGCTTCTCAAACTGTATTATCAAAGTCTTCTTGTAAAACCCACATATTTTGGAATTTAAATATTCTTTTATAGGCCTAAACTTATCCATCGTGATTAGTATAGAGTTATGATTTGAACATGACTATTTAGGTGTTACACTCCCTTGGAGCTGAACCTTTCTCCCCACCAAACATTAATCGATACTGTGTCCAGCCTAGCCTAGATCATCCCTCTAATCTTTTAATTGTTACACCGAGTGAATTTTGGACCAAAAAATTTAACCTCCATTATGTTTGTTTTGGCTATTATGTCATTAAATTGTTTGATAGCTTCTCCATTTGGTCTTCTTCCTCCTTTTTTCTTTATAGAGTTCAATATTACATTAAAATCTACTCATATTATCTAGAGCTTATTTCTTCATGCAACCTCCTCCATTTCTTACCATAGTTCTTTCCATTACTTCCTAGAGTTCTTTGCTTATACTACTGAGATAATATATTATTTCTACTTATTGTTCTTGTTCTTATTTTTTTTTCTTTTACTTATTTCCTTCTTTTTCTGCTACTTATTCATATTCTTATTCTTCTTATTTTTCTACTTATTATTATTATTATTATTCTTCTGCTTCTTCTTTTACTACTACTTTTTTAACTGCATCATCAACATTTTCTTATTACTACTGCTACTTATTATTATTATTATTATTATTATTATTATTATATTTCTTCTTCTTCTTCTTCTTCTTTTTCTTTTATTTCATCTTTTTCTTTTTCTTCTTCTTCTTCTTTTTTGATAGCTTATTCTTTATGTGTTCTATTTCTTCATCATCTTCTTCATTTCCTTCTTTTATTTTACTTATTCTTTTTCATTTTTTTTTTCTTCTACTTTTAAATGTTGTTATTCTTATTTTACTTACTACTAATACTTCTTCTTTTTCTTTTTCTTCTCATTATTCTTTATCATCATCATTTTCTTCTTCTTATTTTCTCCATCTTCTTATTTTTCTACTACTACTACTACTACTATTTCATCATCATCATCATCATCATCATCATCATCATCATCATCATCATTATCTTCTTCTTCTTCTTCTTCTTCTTCTTGTTTTTATTCATCTTCTACTACTACTACTACTACTTCTTTTTCTTTTTTTATAATATTATTATTATTAATCTTTTTCTAATTTTTCTTTTTCTCCTTTTTCTTCTTCTTCTACATTTTCTTCTTCTTCTTCTTTATCATCATTATCAACATCTTATTCTTCTACTTTTTTTATTCTTTTTTTTTCTTATTGTTCTTCTTTTTATTTTTATTTTTCTTCTTATTATTTTTGTTCTTCATGTTTTTCCCTATTTTCTTCATCATCATCTTTTTCTACTTCTTATCTTGTTCTTTTTTTTATTCTTCCTCAACTTTGTATTCTTCTTTACTTCTATCATTTTCTTCATCTTTTTCTTTGTCTACCTTCATCTTCTTCAACTTTTTAATAATGATCATTTACTTTTTATTCATCATCATCATCATCATTATCATCTACTTCTACTTCATTATTTTTTTCTTCTTCATCTTCTTCTTACTTTTCTTCTTCTTCATCTTCATCTTTTTAGTTTATGTCTTCTTCTTCTTTTTCAACTTTTTTATTTCTTCTTATACTTCTTTTTATTTTTATTCATCATATTCATCATCATTAACATCTTCTTTTTCTTATTCTTCATCTTATTATTTTTTTTCTATTTTTTCTTCTTCTTCTACTACAATTACTACTTCTTCTACTATAAATGCATCTTCTTCTATCTCTTCTTCTTCTACTTTTATTTTCCTTATTATTCTTCTTGTTCTTGTTTTTGTTCTTATAATAATAATAATAATTATTATTATTATTCTTGTTATTCTTATTTTTCTTATTTTTCTGCTACATCATCATCATCATCATCTTCTTCTTTCTTCTTTTTTTATCTTCTTTTTATTATTATTCTTCTTCATCTAATTTAAATTTATATTCTTATGCTTTTAATTCTATTTCTTATTCTTCTTATTCTTATTATTCTCCTTCTACTTCTTATTCTTCTTATTCGTATTCTTCTTCACCATCATCATCATCATCATAATCTTCATCTACTTCTTATTATTCTTCTTTTTTTCTTTTTATTACATTTTATTTCTTCATCATATTATTATTATTATTTTTTTTTCTTATAGTTTCTTTATTCTTCATTTTAACTTCTTCTTCTTCTTTTTTTTTTCATATTCTTCTTCTTCATATTTTTCTTTTTCATCATCATCATCTTCATTATCATGATCTTCTTATTCTTCTACTATTACTACTTTTTCTTATTTTACTTTTCTTCATTATCATCATCATCTTCTGATTTTATCAATTCTTCTTTCTTCTTCTACTTCTTCTTCCTTCTTCTTCTTTTTTATTCTTCTATCTACTTCTTTTTCTTCATCTACTACAACGGAAACTACTACTAATTTTTATTATTCTTCTCCTTATTCTTCAACTTTGTCTTCTTCTTCTTTTTCTTCCTTTTCTTCCTCCTCCTCCTCCTCTTCTTCCACTTCTTCCCATTATTATTATTATTATTATTATTATTCTTCTTCTTATTTTTCCTCTTTTTCTTCTTCCTCCTCCTCCTCGTCTTCTTCTTCTTCTTCTTTTTATTCTTCTTCAAAACCTTCTTTTTATAATTCTTCATAATCTTAATCTTCCTCTTCTTTTTAATCATTATCTTTTAACTACTTTTTGAATTTCTTATTTTCTTCTTCTTTTTATTCTTTTTCATCTTCATATTCATCATCATCATCATCATCATTGTATTCTTCTTCTTCTACTTTTTGTTCTTTTTAATCTACTACAACAACTACTTCTTCTTATTCCTTCAACTTCTTCTTCTTTTCTTCTCCATCATCTTCTTATTCTTAGTCATCAACTTCTTTTTGTTCTTATTTTGTTTGTTCTTTTCTCCATCTACTTCTTTTTGTTGGTCTTCTTCTTTTACATCTTATTCTTCTAATTATTATTTTATTATTTTTTGTTAGCCTATTATTATTATTATTATTCTTCTTCTACTTCTTCTTCTTTATCTTCTTCTTCTACTGCTACTTCTTCTTGTTATTCTTTTTTTTTCTTCTTCTTCTAATTCTCCTCCTTCTTCTACCCTTTCTTTTTCATATTTTTCTACTTCTTCATCAAAATCATCAACTTTTACCTCTTCTATTCTTCTTTTTCTTTTTCTTTTTTTTTCTTCATCATCATTAACTTCTCTACATCTTCTTATTTTTCTTCTTATTTCTATTATTCTTTTTCTTATTTATCTTCTTTATCTTCTTCTTCTTATTCCTCTTCTTCTTCTTGATCATCTTCTTCTTTATTATCATCATCTTCTTCTTATTCTTCTTCTTCTTTATTATCTTCCTCTTCTTCTCACTCTTCTCCCTCTCCCTCATCATCATCATCATCATCATCATCTTGTTCTTCTTCTTCTTCTTCCTCCTCCTTGTCTTTCTTCATCATCTTTAGCTTCTTATTTATATCCTTCATCTCCTTCATCTTCTTCATCAACATATTCTTCATCTTCTTAATAATCATCTTATTTTTTTCTTCGACTTCATCTTCTTCTTTATCTTCATAATCATCATCTTTTTCTTTGTGTTTTTCTCTTCTTTTTCATCATCATCTTTGTTTCCGTCTTCTTCTTTTTTTTCCTTTTGTTCTTATTTTCATTATCTTCTTCATCATATTCTTAGTTTCTATCTTTTTCTTCTTCTTATTATCTGTATTATTCTTATTCTTCTATTACTACAACAACAACTACTACTACTATAACTTATTTTTCTTATTTTTTTTATTTTTATTTATCATCATCAACTTCTTCCTGTACCTCCTCCTCCTCATCCTCTTCTTTTTCTTATTTTTATTTTTCTAATTCTTCTTCTTATTCTTCTTCTACTTTTTCATATTTGGCATCATCATTTTATTATTATTATTATTATTATTATTATTATTATTCTACTTCTTCTTCAGCTTCTTCCTCTTCAACTACTACTTCTTCTTCATTTTCATATTTTTCTTATTATTCTATTACAACTTCTTTTTTCCTACCATGACTTCTTCTACTACTACTACTACTACTACTACTACTACTACTACTACTACTAGTACTACTACTTCTTCTTCTTCTTATTTTTTTTCACACTTCTTCTTCTTCTTCTTCACTTTAATCTACTACTTCTTCTCTTTTTTCTTCTTCTTCTAAATCTTCTTCTTATTCTACTTATTTCATCTCCTTCTTCTTCATCATCAGCTTCTTTTTCTTTGTCATCATCTTCTTCTTTGAATTAATCTTCTTCTAGTTCATCATCATAATCTTTTTTTTATTCTACTTCTTCTTCTTCTTTATCTTCTTCTTCTTTTTTTTATTCTACTTCTTCTTCTTCTTTATCTTCTTCTTCTTTTTTTTATTCTACTTCTTCTCCTTCTTTATCTTCTTCTTCTTCTTCTTCTTCTTCTTCTCTTCTTCTTTTTCTTTCTTATTGTTTTTTTTCATCATCATCTTCTACTATTACTACTACTACTACTTTTTTCTTCTTCTTCTTATTTTCTTTGTCATCATCATCTTCTTTTTTTTATTCTTTTTTTACATTTTCTTCATATCATCATCATCATCATCATGATAATCATCATCATCATCATCATGATAATCATCATCATCATCATCATCATAATCATTATCATCATCATCATCATCTTCTTCTTCTTCTTTGTTTTTCTTCTTATTATTATCCTTTTTATCCTTTATTCTTATTCATCATCTTCTTCTATGACTACTACTACTACTACTACAAATTATCATCATCTTCTTTTTCTTTTTCTTTCTTTATCTTGTTTCTAATGTTTTTCTTCTAATTCTTAATCTTTATTTCGTCACCAATTTATTTTTCTTCTTTACCTTCTTAATCATCTTCTTTTTCTCCATCATCATCATCATCATCTTATTCATCATATTTTTATTCTTATTCTTAATCATCTTCTTGTTTTTCATATTTTTAATCATACTCATTATCAAATATTATTCTTCTACTTTTTCATCATCTTCTACTACTACTACTACTACTACTACTTATTCTACTTCTGCTTGTTCTTTTTCTTCTTCTTATTCTTCTTCTTCTTATTCTTCTTCTTCATCTTTGTATTCTTCTTCTTCTACTTTTGGTTCTTTTTCTTCTACTACTACTACTTCTTCTTTTTATTCCTTCAACTTTTTTTTCTTCTTCTTCTTCTTCTTCTCCATCATATTCTTATTCTTAGTCATCAACTTCTTTATCTTCTTATTTTTTTTGTCCTTTCTCCATCTACTTCTTCTAGTTATATATTTTATTATTCTTCATTAGCTTATTCTTCTTCTTATTATTCTACTACTACTACTACTTCTTCTCCTTCTTCTTGTTATTATTATTATTATTATTATTATTATTATTATTATTATTCTTCTTCTTCTAATTCTCCTCCTTCTACATTTTCTTTTTCTTCATCTATTTCTACTTCTTCATCAAAATCATCATCATCTTTTATTTCTTCTTATTCTTCTTTTTCTTCATTATCATCATTAACTTTTCTACATCTTCTTATTTTTCTTTTTCTTTCTATTATTCCTTTTCTTCTTTATCCTCTTTATCTTCTTCTTCTCCTCCTTGTTCTTCTTCTTTTTGTTCTACTACTACTACTACTACTACTACTACTACTACTACTACTACTACTACTTCTTCTTCTTCTTCTTCTTCTTATTCATCAACTTCTTTATTATTATATTCTACTTCTTATTCATCTTCTTCTTTATTATCTTCTTCCACTTCTTCCTCTTCTTCTTCTTAATCATCTTCTTCTATATCATCTTCTACTTCTTCTTATTCATCTTCTTCTTTATTATCTTCCTCTTCTTCTCCCTTTTCTCCCTCTCCCTCATCATCATCATCTTTTTCTTTGTCTTTCTTCATCATCTTCAGCTTCTTATTTATCTCATTCATCTTCTTTATCTTCTTCATCAACATATTCTTCATCTTCTTAATAATCATCTTATTTTTTTTTTGACTTCATCTTCTTCTTTATCTTCATAATCAACATCTTTTTCTTTATATTCTTCTCTTCTTTTTCATCAACATCTTTGTTTCTGTCTTCTTCTTTTTTTTCTTTTTTTTTCTTTATCTTCTCCATCATATTCTTAGTTTCTATCTTTTTCATCTTCTTATTATCTGTATTATTTTTATTCTTCTATTACTACAACTACGGCTACTAATACTACTACTTCTTCTTCTTTTTTTCTTCTTTATCATCATCATGTTTTTCCTCCTCTTCCTCCTCTTCTTCTTATTTTTATTTTTCTAATTCTTCTTCTTAATCTTCTTCTACTTTTTCATCATTGGCATCATCATTTTTTTTATTTTTTTTATTATTCTTCTTCTAATTCTTTTTTAGCTTCTTTCTCTTCTACTACTTCTTTTTCTTCTTCATTTCTTATTATTCTATTACAACTTCTTTTTTCCTACTATGACTTCTTCTTCTACTTTCTTTTTCTACTACTACTACTACTTCTTCTTATTCTTAATCTTTTTCTTATTCTGCTTATTTCATCTCCTTCTTCTTCATAATCAGCTTCTTCTTCTTTGTCATCATCTTCTTCTTTGAATTCATCTTCTTCTAGTTCATCATCATCATCTTTTTTTTATTCTACTTCTCCTTCTTTATTTTTTTTTTCTTCTTCTTCTTATTGTTATTGTTCTTTTTCATCATCATCTTCTACTATTACTACTACTATTTCTTATTCTTCTGCTTCTTCTTATTCTTCTTATTTTTTGTCTTCATCATCATCTTCTTTTTATTCTTTTTTTTCTTCTTTATATCTTCAATATCATCATCATCTTCTTCTTCTTATTATTGTCCTTCTTATCCTTTATTCTTATTCATCATCTTCTTCTACCACTACTATTACTACTACTACAAATTCTTCATCATCATAATCTTCTTTTTCTTTTTCTTTGACTTGTTTCTAATGTTTTTCTTCTAATTCTTAATATTCTTTTTCGTCATAAACTACTACTTCTTCTTTACATTCTTAATCAACTTCTTTTTCTCCATCATCATCTTTTTCATCATCTTCTTATTCTTATTCATCTTCTTGTTTTTCATATTTTTAATCATAATCATCATCATATATTGTTCTTCTACTTTTTCATCAACATCATCTTCTACTACTACTACTACTACTTATTCTACTTCTGCTTGTTCATCTTCTTCTTCAACTTCTTATTCTTCTACTTCATTATCAGCAACATCATTTTTTTCTTCTTCTACTACTTTTACTATTTCTAATTCTTCTATGTCTTTATCAACATCATCATGTTCTTTTTCTACTTCTTATTTTTTCTTTCTTCTTATTCATCATCTAATTATTATTCTTCTCTTTCTTCATGTTCACCCTTTTATTCTAATTCATCATTTTCTTCTTTTACTTACTTTTCTTCTTCTTTTTCAGATTCTTTCTATTCTTTTTCTTCTTTGTTGTCTTCATGATCATCATCATCATCATATTCTTCTTCTTCTTCAGCTTCTACTTCTTTTTCGATAATCTTCTTCATCTTTTTATTCATCCTCTTTTTGATCATCTTATTCTTCATATTAATAATCATCTTCTTCTTTTTCTTTGACTATTTTTTCTTCTTCTTCTTATTTGTCTTTTTCTTCTTCTTTTTCTTTGTATTTTTTATTCTTCTACTTATTATTCTACTTCTTCTTTGTCGTAATTCATTTTCTTATTCTTTTTTTTAATTATTTTCTTATTCGTAATCACTATCATCTACTTCTTTATCTTCTTCTTTTTATTTTTTGTCATTTTCACCTTCTACTTAATCTTCTTCTTTTTTCTATTCTACTCCATCATCATCATCATCATCATCTTCTTCTTCTTCTTCATTTTTTTCTTCTTCTTCTTCATTTTTTTTTTCTTCTTCCCCTTATTATTTTTTCTTCTTCTTTCACTTCTTTTTTTTTCTTCTTCTTCTTCTTCTTTTCCGTTTACTTCTTCTTTTTGTTCTTCTTCTTATTTTTATTTTTTTTCATCATCATCATCATCTTCCTCTTCTTCTACAACAATAACTACAACTACTACTATTTCTTCTTTTTCTTCTTCATCTTCTTTTCTTCATACTCATCTTCATCTTCTTTTTTTCATCATCATCATCCACTTCTTCTACTACATTTTTCTATTTTTTTTATTCTTCTATTGCTACCACTACTACTACTACTACTTCTTCTTATTCTTTTTTTTTGTCTTATTATTCTTCATCCTCTTCTTCTTATTTTGATTCCATTTGTTATTCATCATCATCTTTTTCTAATTTTTTATCTTCTTCATCATCTTCTTGTTCTTCTTCTTCAAATTCTTTTTATTCTTTTTGATCTTTTTTTTCTTATTCTTATTTTTTTCCTTATTTTTTTTTTCTTCTTCTTCTTCCTTTTCTTCTTTTTATTCTTTCCCCCCTTTCTATTCTTTATCATCATCATCATTAATTCTTCATTATTTACTTTATAATTTTCTTTTCTTTCTCTTCCTCGTCTTCATCATCATCTCCATAATCTTCTTCTTCTTCTTTTTTTTCTCCTTTGTTGACTTCTTCTTCTTTCTTTTTTTCTTCAACTCTTCTTCTTCTTCTATTTTTTTCATATTCTATTTATTCTTCTTCTTTTCCTTATTTATCACCATCTTGTTCTTTTTTCTTCATCATAAACATCCTTATTATTATTCTTTTTCTTCTTTTTCTTCATCAACATCATCTTCTTCTCTTTCTTTTATTTCTTCTTTTGTGTTTTTTTTATTTGTCATCTTCACTTATAGTATCTGCTACTTTTTCTTCTTTTTCTTGTTCTTCTCCTTCTTTTTCTACTTTTCCTTTTTGTTATATTTTTCTTCTTCTTCTTCTTCCCAACTTCTTCTTCAACTTCTTCTCCTTCATCATCATCTTCTTATTCTTCTTCATGATCTTCTCCTTCTTCGTCATTTTTTCTTCTTCTTTTTCTTCTTCTCATTCTTCTACTTCTTCTTTTATTTACTTTTACATGCTTTTCTTTATCTTCATCATCATCATCTTCTTCTTATTTTTTTTTCTTCTTCTTTTTTCTTGTTCATCATCATCATCTTGGTATTATTCTTATGCTTTTTATATTTTGTATTTTACTTATTTTTCTTCTCCTCTTCTTATTCTTACTCTTCTTCTTCTTCTTCTTCTTCCATAATCATATTCATCATCATCCTTTTGTTATTCTTAATAATCAACTTCTGCTATTTCTTTGTCTTCTACTTCTTTTTATTCTTGTTTTTTCTTCTTCTTCTTCATCATTTTCTTCAATAGCTTCTTCTTCATTTTCTTCATTCCTTTTTCTTCTTTTTATTCTTCTTCTTCTTCTTCTTCTTCTTCTTCTTTCTTTCCCATTTTCCTTTTTCTTATTTTTTCTTATTCATTTTTGTCACCTTATTCTTCATCTTCTTTTTTTTAATACTATTACTAATATTAATACTACTACTACTACTACTACTTTTCTTCTTATTTTTCTTTTTATTAGATTTTTTCATATTCATCATCATCATTATCATCATCACCATCTTCTTCTTCTTCTACTTCTACTTCTTCTTTGTCTTTTTTTTCTTCTTTTTCTTTAATTTATTCTACTTTTTTCTTCTTTTTCTTCATTTTCTTCTACTTTTTTCTTCTTCATCTTATTCTTTTTCTTCATCTACTTCTTTTTTCTTCTACTTCTGGTTCTTCTTTGTTTTTTTTCTTATTTTTCTTTATTTATTTCTAGTTTTTTTTTCTTCTTCTACTATTTTTTCTTCTACTTTTACTTCTTCTTATTCTTCTACTTTTTCTTATTCTTTTTATTCATCATCTTCTTCATCTTCTTCAAAATCTTTTTCTTCTTCTTCTTCTTCTTCTTCTTTTTTAGCTTATTCCTCTTCTTATTCTTTTCTTCTTTTTCTCCTTCTTCTTCTACTTTTTCTACTTCTTCTTCTACTGATCCTTCTTCTTTTTTTACTACTTTTTATTCATTTTATTTATCTTATTCTACTTATTCATCTTCCTCTTCTTTTTTATTTTTCTTTTTTTTCTTCTTATTCTTCTTCTCATTTTATTCTTCTTATTCATCATCATCACCATCATCATCACCATCATCTTCTTTTATAGGCAAGATGTTAAAGGATAGGGAATCCAGTCTTTGCATATTTGGGATCTAAAGGAACTACAAGGTTGTACTCCTCTAGGCCCATTTGATAAAGGGAATGAAAGAAGCTGTCTAGAAATTCAATTAATTATAAATATCAAATAGCATATCCAGAAGTTTGGTTTAGAAAGCTAAAAACTCACTATGATGTTGTGGTGTGTTATGATGTAATTTGTTTTTGTTTTTTGAATTTTATTTTGAAACTGGGTGTAAGGGGGTAAAGGGTAGTATTAGCTTGTAATCAATGGTATTCATCTACCAAAAGAAAGGGTGTTTATAATAAAAATAATCTTTGCAAAAAAAAAAAGAAGATTAAGAAGAAGAAGAAGAAGAAGAAAAATAAGTTAAAGAGAAGAATAAGAATAAGAAAAAGAAGATGAAAATGATGAAGAAAGATGAAGAATATGTATAAAATTAAGAAGAAGATGATGATGATGATGAGCACCCCATAATCAAAATTTCGAGCTTCTTCCATATCTCCAATGTTATTCTTCCTTTCGAAAATAGATGCTCTGCTGATTCTATTACCTCAAAGCAACACTCACATCTTAAGGCCATCCTTATCCCCTTTCATTGTACATTTCCATCCACTTGAATGGACTCTGACATCACCTTCCACATAAGTAAACCCATTTTTAATGGAATTTCCTTTTTCCAGACCAATCTAAAGATTGGTTGTTGCGCTTTCTTTTGCCTTACCAGTACTTTTGCTGATTTTAAAGTAAAGGCTCCATGTGCTTCTGGCTTCCATTTTTATCTGCTTTTGCACAATTTCGAATGTGATTTAACTAATTCTTCTTGGTTTTTCATAACTTTCCAGATTTTAGAGGATTTGCTCGAGACATTTTGAGTATCTTTCCCCAATTCATATTTGGCTCTCATAAATTTTGCCCATAGTCCCTCATTTACTTTCAGTCTCCACCATCCTTTACAAGCACATGCTTTGGCTGTCTTCTAAGCTTAGAAAGCACATACCTGCCTCCTCTTTTGGGTGACATAAATTCCCCCATTTCTTCTAATGAAGCTTCGGCTTGCCTTTTTTTCCCCCATAAGAAATTTGCCATTTCTTTTTCTAGTTTTTTTATGAAGATTTTTGAAGATTGAATTACTGACATAATGATTGCTAGCGTGCTTTGTAGCACATGCGAAATTAGAATTATTCTACCCCCAAAACTTAATAAGTTTTCTTTCCAACCGGCTATTTTTTTTCTCATTTTATTTAATAAAGAACTTAAATAATCCTCCCTTAGTCTGCCCTCATAAATAGGATAGCCCAAGTACATTAATGCTCCCTTTGTATATGTAAAACCCGTGAGATTTTTAACCTTTAGAGCCACCTTTTCCGGGATTTCTTTACTAGAAGAAATTGGCATTTTTTTTCTATTGACTGTTTGCCTAGTTTCATCTTCCAATATTTGCAGTAAATCCATAAGATTCTATATTGAGTGGCGGCTTGCATTTGTAAATATTATGACATCATCTGCATATGCCAGGCAACTCACTCTGGGAGTATTTTTCGGTTGCCTATAAGATATTATCTTATTCTCTGATATTCATTTATTTAGATTTTTTTATCACTAGTTCTAGGTAAATATCGAAGAGTAAGGGTGATAAAGGGTCTCCTTGTCTTAGTCCTCTTATAGGCTGGAACTCTTCCCCTCTTCTTCCATTCACAACAAATTTAACCGATAAATTCAAAACACATCTATATATAAGGTCTATACAGCGCTCTGAGAAACCTAACATTCGCATTGCGAATCATAAGATGTCCCATTCCACCATGTCGAAAGCTTTAGACAGGTATAAATTTATCACCAGATTATGCCCTCTGGCTTTTGCTCCTATATCCTTCATCATTTCTAGGGCTAGGCTTATATTTTAGGTCATGAGCTTATTTTTAACAAAACCTACTTGTTCCTGCGAGATTATATTTGGCAAAGTGTAACTTAACCTATTTTGAAGAATTTTTGCCAGTATCTTATATACCTCACATAAGCTAATTGGCATGTAGTCCTCACATTTTAATGGCTTTTCATTTTTTGGAATCAGCAATATAAAAGAGTTTTCCCATGATTTAGGAATGTCTGCACCTATGAAAATACTAAAGATTGCCATTACTAGATCTTCTTTTATGATGTGCCAACATACTTGAAAAAATGCATTATTACATCCGTCTGGCCTTGCAATGCTATCTTTATCAAGGCTAAATACTACTTCCCTGATTTCTTCCTCTCCTGGCATTTCCTCAATTTTTTGATTTTGCTACTTTGTGATTATGTGCTTTAATTCCTTGATCAATGAATCCCCTGCATGCATAGCATGTTCACCCAGTTGCTTTTTAAGAAGGATTCAAATAAAATTTGTATCTCTTCCACTTTCTCCACCCATCCACCTTCTACATTTTTAACTCCTTTAATCTGTCTTTCTTGTGTTTTAATTTTACTCATTATATGAAAAAAATTTGTATTTTTATCCCCTTCTTTTAGCCATTTTATTTTTGATCTCTATTTCCAAAATATTTCCTCCAAGTGCAATCTGAGCCTCAGCTCCCCCTTCACCTTACTTAATTTCTACCTAAGCTCTTCTTTTTGGTTATGCTCATATTATAATTCTAGCTTCTCGATTACTTCTATTGCCTGACTTGTTTATTCTTACTTATTTTTGCTAAGTGTTTCCAAACAAATCATCATCATCAATATCTTCTTCTTCTTTTTCTTCTTCTACTTATTTTTCTTTTCTTCTTCTTATTCTTTTTTTTCATCATTATCTTATTCTTCATTTCTTCTTCTTCTTCTTCTTCTTCTTCTTCTTCTTCTTTTCTTCATCATCATCTTTTTTTTAAAACAACATTTATTAATTATAACCCTCTTTTTTGGCGGAGGAATACCATTTTTACAACCTACTTGCTTGCTACCCGTAGCCCTTTACACCCTTTCTCCTACTTTAAGCATTAGCTATTGTAATTGTAATAAAACATAAACAAACATATGCTGGTTTTCCTAGGAGTGTGATTTTGAGTCTTTATGCTGATTCTAATCCATATGCTGTTTCTGAATCACATAGAGATCGATTTTGAGCTTTTATAGTAAACTTCAACATTGTATTAAACTGGACTTTGATGCTTGTTTAGATGTCAATCTTTATCCTACGATCCCTTACTTCCAACCATCTAACTTTCCCTTCCCTGAACTTCAACTTTGTCTAACATCTTTATATAAACTGGATCTGCATGATTTTGATTTTACAGCAAGACTATGTTAAATGTGTTGAAATCATCCACAGGCATCCTTGACCTGTCACCTGCATACAAGCCACATACACCAAAAAAATTCCAGCCTCCATGGTAAGAGCACTTGGACCCATGTCACCTGCATAAATGTCACAGACGCCAAGTTTCCAGCCTCCAGCATTCGGCTGGTTTACATTCTCTCCATTCTTTTCCTCAGTCTAGCGATTTTTTGTTTTTAGCCACTCCATAGCAGCTTTTTGTTGTTCCCGTTTGTGCACAGTAGCTGTCTAAATTATGCCCAAACCTAGCCTACTTTTGTGGATATCAAAATTACCTTAACATTATACAGAAACTTGTGACACCACTCCTAACCTTAAACTAATTAACACATCAAAACAAAGTACAAACAGGTTTATGAACTATAAACAAAAAAGACTTGTGTGCATGATCATTCTTCCTGTTTTAGGTGACCTTGCTGCTAAGAAAAAAACAAAACAACCAAATCTGCAACTATTTTTATAGTGAGATTCCGAGCAGTAGTAGTATATAAATGAACAATGACTTGAGCAGGGAGTTATTCTATTATAGAATCTTCCTTCAGGACTATGAAGACTTGAGCGAATCTGCGAACTGCCATGTGCTGCTATAAGAAAAGAGAAATTGAAAATTCATAGTGATGTTGAAAACTTATGATTTTTAGTTATTCGGATGTATGGGAATTCTTTTTTATCTAGATTTATAATTCCTTTAAATCTATCTGGAAGAGAGAATTTGTCATATACATGAGGCTCTTTAAATTTTCCTTCTTTTGCTAATTTATCTGCTAAGGCATTTGCTTCCCTATATATGTGCATGGTTGATGCATTTAAGGTTATTAATAATTTATTAATTTCCTCTAGCTCTTCTTCCAATTTCCACAGGCTACTTTTGTTATTAACTAAGTCTGCCAATATTTTAGAGTCTATTTGTATATCTATATTTGTTAGCTCTTTAGAATAACATATTCTAAGTCTATCCCTTAATGCTAATATTTCTGCGTGGAGGGCAGATGACACATTATTGGGACATGAGAAGGCAAATATCAAGTGACCACCAGAGTCCCTTAAGGTGCCTCCTCCACCAGCTAGTCCTATGTTCCTGTCAAAACTACCATCGGTGTTTAGAGCTAATCTATCTTTTTCTAGTTTATCCCATTTAACTCCTATGATTTTTGGTGGCTTTGTTTTGGAAACCATGAGATTCTAGAATTTTAGAGAGTGAGATTCTAGGAGAGGGCTTTGAAGTGCAAGTGGTGAGGATTTCGAGGTGGATTTTATTTCAGACTTTATTGCTTTCCATATGTTTTCAGGGTCCATCCTTAGACCTTCATATCTACTATTATTCCTAGCTTTCCATATACACCAGATAGCGATGTGAGGTATGTTATTTTTAAGCTATTTCTGAGAGCTATGTTGAAAGCGCACATTACACCATTTAATTAATTTGTTTCTAAGAGGGATGCATGCATGTTTTAATTCCATTTCTGATTCAAGTCTCCTCCATATTTCCATACCTACCTTCCCTTGAGAAAATAGGTGATCAAGTGATTCTGGTTTTTGCAAACAACACTCGCATCTCAAGGCAATTTGTATGCCTTTTATTTTTATGATTTTATCTATCAGAATAATATTTGAGAGAACTTTCTATGTATTGGTTTTTATTTTTTGGCTATTATTATTATCCCATATCCATTTAAATAAAGGTTGGATTTCATTTTTACTTCTAACTTTTTCTTTTATGGTTTTAAGTGAAAAAGCTCCATCTGCACTTAAAGTCCATTTCCAACCATTTTTAGTGAGTTTGGAATGTTTTTCCACTAATTCCCTTTGCTTGAGCATTTGACTCCAAATTTGTGATGCCTTGTTCTTATTTCTGATCCTATATATATCATCCTCTATACAATATTTAGCTCTCATAAAATCCGCCCATAGATTATTATTTTCTTTAATCCTCCACCATCTTTTGCACGCCCATACTTTAGCTAGTTCATTTAAGTCAGTAGGCCCTAGGCCTGTTTCTTGTAAGGGGTAGCAAAGGTCTTTCCATTTTTTCCAATGTAACTTTCTTTTACCATTTTTTGAACCCCATAAAAAATGGGCCAATTCTTTCTCTAATCTTTTTTTATCCGACATTGGGAGATGATGAATCATCAAATTCTGCATGACTACGCTTTGTAATACATGAGTGATCAAAGAAATTCTACCACTCATTGAAAGTGTGTCCACTTTCCATCCAGCTATTTTATTTTTAATTTTCTCAAATAGGAAGTCTAGGCATATTGATTTTAATTTTCCTTTGTATATTGGGCATCCAAGATATTGAAGTGCACCTTTTATGTGTGTGAAGCCTATTATTTTATTAATTCTATGCCCTAGAGTTTTAGGAACCTTTTTGCCAATCATAAATTGATATTTTTTGTTGTTAATTTTCTGACATGTTTCTTCTTCTAAGGTTTTTAGTAATTCCATGAGGTTATGTAAAGATCAGGAGTTTTCATTTGTGAAAATGATCACATCATCGGTGTAAGCCAAGCATCCCACTAAAGGTGTATTAGTAGGTTGACTGAACCGACCTATACTACCTGTGATCATTTTATTTTTTACATTCACTATTAGGAGCTCTAGGTAGATATTAAAGACAGAGGGAGAAAGTGGGTCACCCTGCCTTAATCCTCTCATCGGCTTGATATCTTTCCCTAGTTCTCCATTGACAAGAATTTTCAACCAAGAACTTGATATGCATCTCTAAATCAAGTCCGTCCATGTTTCAGAAAAGCCCATTTTTTTCATGACAAAACATAGAATTTTTCATTCTATTCTGTCAAAAGCTTTTGAAAGGTCTAGTTTTAGCAGTACGTTATGACATCTAGATTTTGAACCTATTTCTCTGATCATTTCTTTAGCTAAATAGATATTTTCCATTAGTAATCTATTTTTCATAAAGCCTGATTGTTCTTTTGATTTAATTTTTGGCAATACCACAGTTAATTTGTTTTGAAGTAACTTAGGCAAGATTTTATATATAGAGTTACATAGGCTAATAGGTCTAAAGTCTTCTGCTTTTTGTGGGTTTTCCATTTTAGGAATAAGAACCAAGTATGAATCGCCCCATTTCTTGCCTATTTCTGCACCACAGAAAATCCAATGTATAGCCCGTAGGAGGTCATTTTTAATGATTGGCCAACAATTTTGATAGAACTCATTATTCCACCCATCAGGTCCCGGGGCACTATTTTTGCCCATGCTGAAAATAGTAAACTTCAATTCTTCTTCATCCGGGAATTTGATGAGTGCATCATTATCTTCATTGATAATTTTATGATCTATCTTCTTTAGGAGGTAGTCTCCATTCAAATTTGTAATTCCTCTAAATTGATTTTCAAAATATTCATCTAAATGGTTTTTAATTTTTAAGTTCATGTCCACCCATTTGTTTAGTTTGTTTTTTTATTCCTTTTATTCTTTGTTTTTGAGTTTTGATTTTGACTATTTTCTGAAAAAACTTCATATTTTTATCTCCCTCTTTTATCCATTTAATTTTAGCTTTTTGTTTCCAAGATACTTGCTCCATTAGCAATTTTAATTTTATCTCAGCCTGTGCTTTATTTAGTTCTTTTCTACTTTCTGAATTTTGAAGAATTACGTATTCTAGCTCTTTTTTTTCAACTATCTTTTCTACTTCTATAATATTTTTGTTAATGTTACCGAAGTAATCTCTATTCCATAAAATTAAGTACTTTTTTAGCCTTTCTAATTTTTTATTCCAAATTTGAGCAAGGTTACCTGTTATCTCTCGCAGCCATGAATTTTTGACCGTATTGATAAAATCATGATGTAAAACCCATGCATTCTGAAATTTAAATGACTTATTCCTAAGTTTATTTTTTTCTACTGAAATTAATAATGAATTATGATCAGAGCAGGTTCTATTTTAATGTCTAACGGCTGTGGATCCATAATCCTCTAGCCATTTGACATTGTGAAGAATTCTATCCAGTCTTGCCCATATGGTGCCTTTAACTTTTCAGTTATTACACCAAGTCTATTGGGAGCCTGAAAAGCTAGCTTCCAACAAACTAGCCTTTGTTATCGTATTATTGAAGTGTGCTATGGCTTTTTTATTAGGGGGTTACCCCTTTTTTTTCTCGGTAGCCTTTCTTATAATATTGAAGTCTCCTCCTATTATCCATGGTTTGTTTATTTTATCAGTTTTAAGTATATCATTCCAAAGCTCCTTTATGCCTTCTTAGTATATTTGGCATAGACAACATAGATGATATTCTCTTGGGAATTATCTAAAGAAAAGTTAATAATTTGGTTATTATCTTCTAAAATAATTATATTGAATATGCTTTTCCAGAAAATCCAGATTTTGTTATTTTTATTTGAGAATGCGTAATCAAACCCTAAAATCATTTTGTAGTGTTCTAGTTTATCCTTATTTACAATGGGTTCGACAAGTATAATTATTGGAGTTTTATATAATTGAATCAATTTTTTAACCCTTTTTATTGAGAAGAGATTTTCAATACCCCTCACATTCCAGTAGATGAATCTAAACATTAGATGTGGAATTAGCCCGAGCTCTTGTAGTGCATTTTGATTCATATGTTTTATCTAAGTATTTTTTCCTGTTTCTAGATTTTTTTAATTGAACTGAAACCTCCTGATTTTTCATTTTTCCATTTCATGCCTAGCTGTAATGCCATGAGTTTTATTTCCTCCATGGCCCAATCTCTATCTCTCGTTATATTTGTCAAATTATCAATATCAAAATCGTCTTTGGAAGCTTTTATCAATTCAAAATCTTCCTCATTTAAATTTAACATGAAATCGCTTCTGACCTCTAAATTTTCATCTAAATTAATTCTTGGATCCTCTAGACCTTTCCTCCTCCCCCCACACACTTTTTTTGGATTCAAATCTGCCTCTCCTAAATTTTTTATTTATTTCAGCTATTTTTAATATTAATTCATGATTTTTAGCTACTTCGGTATCCTCTTCTGGCATGTTTATAACATTTATCTCTAAGTTTTTTTAGACTTTTCCTCATAATTACTTTTTTTTCTAGCCTCTTCCTTCCTAGTTGGAATATATTCTACTATTTCCATTCCTGTAACTAGACCCATATAGTTCTATTCATTATTTTGAGGGGGTTTAATTATATATTCTTCCCTCATATTTCTTGTTTATGCTCTCGATACATACCTCTGTTTGTCTATTGTGTGTTTTTTAACCAAGCGATACTCACCTGGATGTCCCAATTTATTATAGTAGGAGCAGTAGCTTGGAAGATTTTCTGGGATCACTTCTTGCCAGAATCCATCTCAGTTCTTACTGCCAATCCATATTCGGTGAGGAATGTGTTGCAGTAAGTTGATTTCTATGCAAAACCGGGCTACACTTGGTCTAGTTAACATGGCAGTGGCACCATCAAGAAGAAGAGGGGTGCCGACTGCACTAGCTATATGATAAAGGGAGAGCTTATCAAAGAAGTGTATAGGCAGCATAGGGAAGAGAAACCAAACCGGGTGTAATGGCGGCTCCTGTTTGGTTGTGAAGGAGGGCGTCCATCTGAAGGTTCTAATAGGATAGCCCGAGATATACCAAACAGCCTTCAGCCAAACTCTATGAAAATCCTCCCCGGTGGATAGTTGAATTAGAATGTGTTTAGCATCCAGAACACCGGGGTTTGACAAGCCTTTAAGATTCAGTGAAGCGAAGAATGCTCTGATATCTTCAATGCGAGGGCGCCCATGAGAGAATTTGCCCACTATTATGTATTTGTGAGCTTCAGCAACCATGGCGATGTCATGAGGGGAGAACTCTATCGAGGGTTCTCCATTTTTTTTCCCGTAGATTTCCGAAGACTCGAAAAATTGATGTGCGGTCCTTTTAAATTGATGAGCAAAAGATTTCTTATCACTTAATAGCTCAAATTGCTCCATTTTAGCATGAATTCGGCTTCTTCCTCAATGCAAATTGTTGTTCCTCTCTCTAGAAAAACGTGTTTCTCTCTCTAGAACTTGAGAGCAAAACTTTTGCTTATTCTTCTTATTCAACATTCATCATCATCTTCTTCTACATTTTCTTCTTTTTTATTTCTTCATATTCTTCTTCATTCATCTTTTTCCTATACTTCTTCCTTCTAAATCATCATATTTTTATTATTTTTCATTTTCTTATTCATAATTTTTATGCCCCTACCTTAATCTTCATCATGATCATTATCATCTTTTTATTTTTCTTTTTTATCTCCTTTTTATTGGTCTTCATCTTTTTCATCTTCTTCTTCCTTTTTATTTTCTTGTTCTTCTTCATCTTTTTCATCTTATAATTCTTCTTCTTCTTTCTTCTTCTTCTTATTCTTCTTCTTCTTTCTTCTTCTTATCTGTCATCTTCTTCTTTTTTATTATAATAATAATAATCATCTTGTTCTTCATCATTAACACCATTTTCTTCGTCTACTTATTTTTTTTTCTTGTTTTCTTTGTCATTTTGTTATTATTCTTCTTCTTTTTTTTCTTCTTCATTCTCATTCTACTACTACTTCTTCTTCTATATTATTTAATTTTTTTTGTTTTTATTCTTCTTCCTTCATCATATTCTTATTTTTATTCTTCTATTACTACTACTACTACATCTTTTTTTTTCTTCTTCTACTACTGTTGTTTCTTCTTCTTCTTCTAGATCTTTTTTTTCTTTGTATTATTCATCTTGTTCTTGTTCCACCTCCTCAACTATTTCTTCTACTACTTCTCCATATTTTTCTTTTTTTTCTTTTTTTATCTTCTTCTACTACTTCTTCTTCTTTTTCTTCTTTTTTTTCTGATGTATCTTCTACTACTACTTTTTTTCATTCTTTATCAAATCCTTCTTATTTTTATGTCTTCTTCTTTTTTTTATTTCCATTTATTCATCTTTTTCTTCATTTTCTTTTTTATGTTTCCTTCTTTTTTTATTCTTTTTCTTCGTCATATACTTCTTATTACTCATAATCATCGTCTTCTATTAATACTTCTTCTTTTTCTTATTCTTCTTATTCTTAGTAATCATCTTCTTCTACATTTTCTTTTTCTTCACATTCTAATATTTCTTTATCTTTTTCTTCTTGTTATTCATTTTCTTCTTAATCTTATTCTTTTTTAATCTTCTTATATTTTTTATTCTTCTTTTTCTTGTTATTCATTATTATCATAATTATTTTATTCTTCTTCTTTTTCTTCATCTTTTTCTTTTTAGTATTTTTCATTTTTTTATTCTTCTTTAATTTGTTCTTCTTCTTCTTCTATTACTACTACTTCATATTCTTCTACTACTACTACTACTTCTTCTTCTTCTTCTTCTTCTTTTCTTTTTCTTCTTCATCTTTTTTGATTATACCTATTACTACTTATTTTTCTTCTTCTCTATTTTTTTATACAAGTACTAATTCTTCTTCTTCTTCTTATTCAACTTCTTCTTCTTGTTTTTATTATTGTTATTCTTCTTCTATTATCTTTCTTATTCTTTTCCTTCATTGTCCTCTTCTACATCTTCATCTTCATCTTCTTCTACTACTACTACTTCTTCTTTTCTTCTTCTTCGTATTCTTATTCTTATTCTTCTTCTTCTATTTCTTCTTCTTCTTCTATTTCTTATTATTATTCTTCTTCTTCTCTTTCTTCTTCTTCTTCTTCTTATTCATCTACTTCTTTTCTTCTTCTTATTCTTCTTCTTTTTTATCATCATCATCTTTTTCTTCTTTGTTTTCTTGTTCTTCTTCTTTTTCTACTTCTTCTTCATCGTCATCGTCGTCGTCATCATCATCTTATTCTTCTTCTATTTCATCATCTTTAACATCATCATCATCTTTTTCTACTTCTACTTCATCTATTATTATTATTATTATTATTCTTTTTCTTCTTTATTTCTTTCTCTTTTCTTCTTCATCTTCATCGTCATCATTGTCTTCTTCTTCTTCTTCTTCTTCTTCTTCTATTTCATCATCTTTTTCTACTTCTACTTCTTCATCTATTATTATTATTATTCTTCTTTTTCTTCTTTATTTCTTTCTCTTTTCTTCTTCTTCTTCTTCTTCTTCTTCTTTCTTCTTCTTATTATTCATCTTCTTTATTCTTATTATTATTCATCTTCTTTATTCTTCTTATTCCTTCTTATTCTTCTTTTTTTTAATTTTTTTATTATTCTTTAACTTTTTCTTTTTCTTCTTCTTTTTTTTATTCTTTTTCTACTGCTACTACTACTACTATGACTGATTCTTTTTTTTTCTTTGTGTTCTTCTTCTACTTCTTCTTTGACTTGCTATTTTTCCTCTTCTTCTTATTCTTCTTTTTCCTTTTCTTGTACATCAATTTCTTTTTATTCATAATTTTTTTATTTTTCAACATCAGCATTATCATTATTATCATCTTCTTTTTTTTTCTTCTTCTACTTATTCATTAGTATCATTATCATCATTTTTTTCTTTTTCTTGTTTTTCTTCTTTTTATTCTTCTTCTCCATCTCTTTCATTATCTTTTTATACTTATTCTTCTTCAAATTCATCATCATTATCATCACCATCTTCTTCTTCTTCTTATTTTTCATTATTATCAACATCACCATCTTCTTCTTCTAATATTATATATATTTTTTCTTCCTTTTGTTGTTCTTCTTCTTTTTCTTCTACTTTTTTTGATTCTTATTCTTATTGTTGTTCTTCTCTTTGTACTTATTGATCTTGTATGATTACTTATTGTTTTTTTTCTTATTTTTTTTTCTTCTACTTATTATTATTCTTCTTCTACTTATTAATCTTATTCTTCAAATTCTTATAATTCTTTATCTTCTTATTCCTTTTCTTCTTCTTCTTTATCTTCTTTTTCTTCTTTATTTCTATCTTCTTCTTCTTCTTCTTCTCTTTCTTCTTTCGTATTCTTCTTCTTCTTCTTATTCTTTATTCTTCTTCTTAACTTTTTCCTTTTTCTTTTTGTTCTTATTCTTGTTCAACTTTTTTTGTCTTCTATTACTACTACTACTACTACTAAAACTACTACGATGACTATTTCATTTTCTTTTTCTTTGTTGTTCTTCCTCATCTTTTTATTATTCTTCTTTTTCTTGTACATTAATTTCTTCTTCTTCATTATTTTCTTATTCTTTAACAATATCTTCTTCTTCTTCTTATTCTTATTTTTTTTTCTTATTATTCTTCTTGTTGTTGTTCTAATTCTTCTAATTCTTGTTTGTATTTATCTTCTTAATTTTATTCTCCTTGTTATTCTTTTTCTTCTTCCACTTCATGTTCTTTTTTTTACTTCTACTTCTTCATCAGCATCATTAACAACAACATCATCTTTCTATTCTTCTTTGTTTTCTTATTATTATTCTTCTTCTTCATTTTCTTCATTTTCTTCATTTTCTTAATTTTCTTAATTTTCTTCAAATTCTTATAATTTTTTTTCTTCGACTTCATCATCATCATCATCATTATCTTCTTCTTATTTTTCATATATTTTTGTTTCTTCTTCTTTGCATTCTTCTTTTTCATCATCATCATCATCATCTTTTACTTTTTCTTATTTATCATCATCATCTTCTTCTTCATCATTAACTTCATCATCATCTTTTTCTAATAGTACATCTTTTTCTTCTTCTTCATTTTCTTCTTCTTCTTCTTCTTCTTCTTCTTCTTCTTTTTCTTCTTCTTCTTTTTCTTCTTCTTCTTCTTCTTCTTCTTCTTCTTCTTTTTCTTCTTCTTCTTCTTCTTCTTCTTCGTCATCGTCTTCTTCTTCTTCTTCATCGTCGTATTCTTCTTCTCTTCTACCTCTTCTTTATATTATTTGTTATCTTCATCATCATCATCTTTTTCTTCTAATTCGTCGTCTTTTCTTTTTCTTCTACTTTTTGTTCTTATTCTTTTTTTTCTTCTTCTTGTTATTATTCTTTTTCTTTTCTTCTTCTTCTTCTTCTTCTACTTCTTCTTCTCCTGCTTCTTGTTTTTTTTACTTATTTTTCTTATTTTTTTCTTGCACTTATTATTCTTCTACTTTTTCATCATATTCTTCTTATTATTTATCTTTTTATTATTATTATTATTATTATCCATCATCATCATCATCATTATCATCTTCTACTTTTTTTTCTTCTTCTAATTCATCTACTCCTACTATTACTCCTTTTTATTCCCTTACATTCTTTTTTTTCTTCTTCTTCTTTTTTATCATTGTATACTTTTTCTTCTTCTACTTCTAATACTTTTTCTTTTCCATCTTCTTCTATCTCTTCATCCACTTCTTATTGTTCATCATCTTCTTCTTCTTTTTCTTCCTCTTCTTTTCCTCTTCTTATTCTTCAACATCTTTTTTATCTTCATCACATCGTCATCATCTTCATTTTTTTCTTTTTTTTTTATTTTCATCATCGTCATTTTTTTATTCTAATTCTTATTTTATCTTTTTCTTCTTCTTTTTCTTCTTCATCATCTTCTTCTACTTTTTTTTCCTTATTCTATTTTTACATCTTCTTCATTTTCTTATACTACAAAAACTTCTTCTAATCCTTCTCTTTCTTATCTGTAGTTTTTTTTTCTTATTATACTACTTTTTCTTCTATTTCTTCTTCATGTTCTTCTTCTTATTATTCATTTTATTCTTGTTCATCTACCTCTTCTTCTTCTTCTACTACTACTTCTTCTTATTCTTCTACTTTTAATTTTTCTACTTATTCTTCTTTTACATCATCATCATCATCTTCTTCTTTTTCTTCTTATTCTTATTAATTTTCTCACTGTTCTTTTTATTAGTTTTATTATTATTATTCTTCTACTAATCCTCATCCTCCTTTTTCTTTTTAGACTTCTTCTTCTTCTTCTTCTTCTTGTTATTTTTCTTATTTTTCTTCTTATTCATATTTTTATTCTTCTTTGTATTCTTCTTTTTTCTTCTTCTTCTACTACCTCTTATTCTGAAATTAAAAATGATGAGATTAATGGTAAATTCACTTCAGTTCCATACTAAAGAAGTGCATTAAGGATCAATCTATTTCACTATGGTACTACTACTAAACTATAACTACTACTACTACTTCTTCTTCTTCTTCTTATACTTCTATTTATCTTCTTCTTCTTATACTTCTTCATCATATTTTTTTTCTTCATCTTCAACTTCATCACCATCATCATCATCATCTTCTTCATTTTATTGTTGTTGTTCTTCTTTTTCTTCTTCTTCTTTTAGTTCTTTTTTTTATTTTTCTACTTCTTCATTAACATCATTATATTCTTCTTAATTTTTTTCTTCTTCAATTTTTTTTCTTCTAAATTATTTTTGTGTTGTTGTTGTTCATTTTTTTCTTATTCTTCCTAATATTTGTCTTCTTCTATTTCTTCTTCTTCTTCTTTGTGTTCTTATTCTTCTTCATCACCATCATTTTCTTCCTCTTCCATCATCATATTCATCATCTTTTTCTTCCATCATTGTATTCATCTTTTTCTTCAACATCATCAACAACATCATCATCTTCTTCTTCTTCATCTTCTTCTTCTTTTTAATCATCATTTTCTTCTTCTTTCTAAACATTATCTTCTACTTTTTTTTGAATTTCTTTTTATTCTTCTTCATTTTGTGCTTATTATTATTATTATTATTATTTGTATTCTTCTTTATTTTGTTGTTCTTCTTCTTCTTCTTCTTTATCTTTGTATTCTTCTTCTTCTACATCTTATTATTATTCTTCTACTAGTTCTTCTTCTTCTTCCTTTAACTTTTTATTCTTCTTCTCCATCATCTTATTATTCTTAAACATCAATATTTTTTTTTCTTCTTCCTTTTTTTGTCTTCTCCTCCTTCAACTTCTTCTTCTTCATCATCTACTTCTTTTTATTTTTCTAATTCATCATCTTCTTCTTCTTATTCTTCTTCTACTTTTTTATGCTTCTACTACTACTGCTGCTACTACATTTTCTTCTTCTTCTTATAATTCTTGTTGTTCTTCTTCTTTTACTTCTTTTTTTTTCATCTTTTTCTACTTCTTTATCAACATCATCATCATCATCTTCTTCTTCTTCTTCTTCTGCATCTTTTTTTTTCTTTATCATCTTTATCTTCTTCAACTTCTTCCTTTTCTTCTTTTTCTTCTTCATTCTATTATTATTATTATTATTATTCTTCTTCTTCTTATTCTTCTTCTTCTTTTTTTTCTTTTTCTTCTTTTTCTTCTTCTTATTCTTCATCTTCATAATCATAATCATCATCATCTTCTTTATTTTCTTCTTCTTCTTCTTCTCTTTCTTATTTTTCATCTTCTTCCTCTTCTTCTTTTTATTCTTCTTTATCTTTTTCTTCTTTGTCTTCCTTCATCTTCTTCAACTTCTTATATCATTGTTCCTTCATCTTTTTTATCTTCTTCTTCAACATATTCATCTTATTTTATATCGTCATCTTTTTTTTGTCGACTTTTCTTTTTATTTTTTATCTTCTTTATCATTTTCTTCTTCTTATTCATCTTTTCTTCTTCTTCTATTCATCTTCTTCTTAGTTTGTCTCTTCTTTTTTTTCTTATTTTTGTTCTTTATTATTATTATTCATAATCTTTTTAGTTTCTATCTTCTTCTTCTTATTGTTATTTTTATTATTATTCATCATCTACAACTACTACAACAAGTACTTCTTCTTCTTCTTCTTATTCATCTTTTTCTTCTTTTTTTTCTTGTTTTTATTCATTATCTTTTTTATTCCGGCCTTTTATTCTTTTTCTTCTTATTTTTTCTTCTTCTAATTCTTCTTATTGTTATTATTCATCTTCTTCTTTTTCATCATCATCATCATCTTCTCCATCTTCTTCTTTTTCTTCTTCTTCTTCTTTTTCTTCATCATCATCATCATCATCATCTTCTTCTTCTTCTTCTTTTTCTTCTTCTTCTGCTTCTTCTTAATTTTCATCTTTTTATTATTCTTCTAAAATAATTACTTCTTCTCCCACTTATTCTCCCACTTCTTCTTCTTCTTCTTCTTTTTATTATTCTACTACAACTTCATCTTCTACTTATTCTTATTTTTTTTTCATATGCCTCTTCATCATCTTTTTATTATTTTTCTTCTTTTTTCTTTTACTTCTTATTATCATCATCATCTTCTTCTTCTTATTGTTCTTCTTCTTCTTCTTCTTCTTCTTTTTTGTCAACTTTTTCTTCTTAAAATTCTTATTCTTTTTATTCTACTTCTTTTTTTTCTTCTTCTTTTAATAATCTTATTCTTTTTATTTTTATTTTTTTTTCTTCATATTCTTATTATTCTTTTTAATCATCATCATCATCATCATCATATCATCATCATCATCTTCTTCTACTATTACTACTACTTTTTCTTATTCTTTTCTTTGTCATCTTCTTCTTCTTATTTTTTTTTCATCTTCAGCTTTTTCTTTTTTTTTCTTCTTTTCCTTCTTCTTCTTCTATCTTCTTAATCTTCTTCTGGTACTACTACGACTAATACTGATTCATTTTTTTCATTTTCTTATTCTTTTACTTTTTCTTGTTCATCATTTTTTTGTTTTAATTCTTAATCTTCATTATCATCTTCATCTTTCTTTTTCTTCTTCATCTTCTTTTTTATCATCATCTTCTTCTTCTTCTTTTCATCTTCTTATTTTTTCCCTTCTTTATTTTATCCTTCATATTTTAAATATTCTTCTTCTTCTTCATTATTTACCCATTTCTTTTCATCATCATCATCATTATCATATTCTTTTTCTACTTTTTTATCAACATCATATACTTGTTCTAATACTACTTCTTCTTATACTTGTTCTTCTTCTTTTTCTTTATCTTTTTTTTGTTCTTCTTCTTCTTCTTCTTCACATTCTACTTCTTTCTCCCCATATTATTGTTCGTCATCATCAGCATCATCTTTTTTTTATTTTTTATTCTTCTTATACTTGTTATTCTTATTATTCATCATCATCATCGTCATCATTTTATTTTTTCTTCTTCTTCTTTAATTTCTTCAATTTCTTCAACTTTTTCTCCTTCATTTTCATTATCTTAAAGATCATCATCAGCATCTTCTTGTTCTATTTCTTTTTCATCAATATCATCATCATCTTAATATCTTTTTATCTTCTTCCTCTTCTTCTTCTTCTTCTTCTTCTTCTTTATTCTTCTTCTTCTTATTCTTCTTATTCTTTCTTCTCCTTCATCATCATCATCAACTTCTTCTTCTCTCTTTCTTTCTTTCTTTCTTTCTTCTTCTTATTATTCATTCATTCATTCATTCATTCATTCTTCTTCTTCTTCTTCTTTTTCTTTCTTCTTCTTCTTCTTCTTCTTATGCTTCTTGTTTTTTTCTTCTTTTTCTTTTTCTACAAATACTACAATTTATACCTCTTTTTTATTTTTTTTTATTTGTATTCTTCTACTTATTATCTTCTCCTTCTCCTTATTATTATTATTATTATTATTATTCTTCTTCTCTTCTTCTTTTTCTTTATCTTCTTCATTATCAACTTACACTTTTTCATCATTAACTTACTCTTTTTTATCTTTTTATTATTTAACATAATCATTATCATTATTATCATCTTTTTCTTCTTATTCCTATTATTTTTATTCTTCTACTTATTATATTAATTTTTATCTTCTTCTTCTACTTTTTCATCACAAGATTCTTTCTCTTCTTCTTCTTCTTCTTCTTAGTCATCATATTTTCCTTTGTCTTCTTCCTATTCTTCTTCTTCTTCTTTTTCTTCCTTCATCTTTTTTATATTCATCTTCATATTCTTAATCATCACTTTTTTTAATCATCATCTTCTTTTTCTTCATATTCTTTTTCTTATTTTTCTTATTTTTAATTTCTTCTTATTTTTCTTCTTTATTTTCTGCAATTCCTTCTGCTTCTTCTTCTTCTTTTTCTTCATCATCTTTTTCATCTTCTTCTTTATTTTCTTCTTCATCTTTTGCTTGTTCATCATCATCATAATATTTTTCTTCTTATTCTTTGTTCTTATTCTTCTACTTATTATTATTATTATTATTATTCTTCTTCTTATTGTTCTTCTTTTCTTTATTTTTCTTTTTATACTTTTTCTTATTATTTAGCTTTTTCCTCTTCTTCTTCATTAGCTTTCTCCTCTTTTTCTGCTTTTCTACTTATTTTTTTTCTACAACAACAACTACTACTACTACTACTACTTCTTCTTCTTCTTCTTCTTCTCTTCTTTTTATTCTTCTATTTCTACCTTGAGTTATTATTATTCTTTAACATCATCATCATTTTTCTTTGTCATCTTCGACGTCTTCTTCTTTTTCTTCTTCTATTTCTTCGTCTTTTTCATCTTATATTTTTTTCTTTTCTTCTTTTTAATCTTCTTCTTCTTTATCTTTTTACTCTTCTTCTTCTTTTTTTCTTTATTTTCTTCTTCTCTTTTTATACATCATCATCATCATCTTCGTCTTCTTCTACAACTACTTCATTTTCATATTCCTTCACTAATTATTCTTCTTCTAATACTTCTTCTTATTCTTCTTCTTCTGAATCTTCCTTTTCTTTTTATTTTTATTCTTGTTTTTTTTATTTTTAATTTTCTTCTTCTTTTTCTTCTTCTTCTTGTATTTGTATTTCTTCTTTATTTTTTTTTGTTCTTCTAGTTCTTCTTCTTCTTGTTTTTTTTGTTCTTCTTCTTCTTGTTTTTTTTGTTATTATTGTTCTGCTTCTTCCTACTTCTTCTGCTTTTGATTCTAGAATTACTACTTCTTTTTTTCATCTTCATCTTCATCTTATTTTTCTTATTCTTGTTCTATTTTTATTTCTCTTCTTATTCTTCTTCATTTTCTTATTTTTCTTCATCATTATCATCTTTTTT
>JAREIK010002296.1:274604-277104 GCA_029783825.1 Sapria himalayana | reverse complement strand
TTTTCAATATTACCGATGCAATATTTCCTTGAGAGAAAAAGTGATCTAAAGTTTCTGTGGCATAGAAACAGCATTCGCACATGGAGGGGAGTTGTATACCTTTCCTTTTTATGTTTTCATCTATCGGTACAATATTTGAGAGCACTTTCTATGTATGAGTTTTAATTTTTTGACTATTATCATTATTTCAGACTCATTTAAATAAAGGTTGCACAAGCTTCCTGTTTCTCACTATTTTTTTAATTGATTTGAGAGAGAAAGAACCATCTGCACTCAAAATCCATTTCCAGCCATTTTTTGAGAATTTGGAGTATTTGTCAACTATTTCTCTTTGATTGAGCATTTGTAGCCAGACTTGTGAGACTTTATTCTTTCTTCTATCTTTGCTTGTGTCTCCCTCTATGCAATATTTAGATCTCATAAATTCAGCCCAAAGGCTGTTATTTTCCTTGAGTCTCCACCATCTTTTACACGCCCAGGATTTGGCAAGGTCATTTAAATCAACAAAACCTAGCCCAACTTCCTGTTTAGGGTAGCATAAATCTTTCCACTTTTTTCAGTGAAGCTTTCTTTTGCCATTGCTAGATCCCCACAAAAAATGGGTCGATTCTTTCTCAATACTTTTTTTAATTGCCTCTGGAAGATAGGTAACCATCAGATTTTGCATGGTTACACTTTGAAGCACATGGGTAATTAAAGTAATCCTACCACTCATGTTAAGTGATTCTACTTTCCAACCTGCAATTTTATTTTTGATTTTAACATGTAAGAATTCTAATTACTCTAGTTTTAATTTTCCTTCATAAAGCGGGCAGCCAAGATATTACATAGCTCCTTTTTTAAGAGAAAAACCTGTAATTCTGTTAATTTTGAAATTTAAGCTTGGTGGAGCATTCTTGGAAGTCATGAATTGACATTTATGATCATTTATTTTCTGCCCTGTTTCATTTTCTATGTTTTTAATAAGTCCATCTGATTATGGAGGGAATTGGAACTACCGTTTGGGAAGATTATCACGTCATCCGCATACGCCGGACATCTCACTGAGGGGGTATCTTTCAGCTGTCTAAAATGTCCTATTATGTTAGAGTGCATTTTAACTTTAATGTTAATAATTAATAGTTCTATGTAAATGTTAAAGAGAGAGGGAGAGAGAGGATCTCCCTGTCTTAAACCTCTTAGTGGCTTGATGTCTTTTCCTAGATCTCCATTAACAAGAACTTTGATCCATGAGCTTGATATACATCTATATATCAGATCAATCCAGGTTTCTGAGAATCCCATCTTTCTCATGGTAAAGCATAAGATGTTCCATTCTACTCTATCGAAGGCTTTAAATAGGTCTAACTTTATCAGGACATTATGCCCTCTGGTTTTAGTACCTATTTCTTTAATCATTTCTTTAGCTAGACAGATATTCTCCATTATTAGCCTATTTTTCATGAATCCTGACTATTCTTTAGATATGATTTTTGGTAGAACTCCAACTAATCTATTTTGAAGAAACTTAGACAAAATTTTGTAGATGGAGTTGCATAAGCTAATAGGTCTAAAATCCTCTGCCATTTGAGGATTTTCCGGTTTTGGAATGAGAGCGATATACGTGCTGCTCCATTTCTTACCTATCTCAGCTCCACAAAAAATCCAGATTATGACATTTAAGAGCTCATTTTTTATAATAGGCCAGTAATTTTGGTAAAATTCATTATTCCACCCATTCGGGCCCGGAGCGCTATTTTTGCCCAGACTGAAAACCATAGTCTTTAGTTCTTCTTCATTCGGAAAACTTGTGAGTATATCATTTTCTACAGTAATGATTTTATGTTCAATGTTATGTAGAAGATAATTTTCACGCAGGATTATGTCTCCTCTAAATAATCTTTCAAAGTGATCATCGAAGTGATTTTTAATATTTATATCTCTATCTAACCATTTATTTAGATTGTTTTTTATGCCTTTTATACTATTCTTTTGTATTTTAAGTTTGGCTGATTTTTGAAAGAACTTTGTGTTTTTGTCTCCTTCTTTCAGCCATTTTATTTTGGCTTTTTGTTTCCAGAAGACTTCCTCCATGAGAAGCTTTAGTTTTAATTCGGCTTGTGCTCTATTTAACTCCTTTCTACAGTCTTTATTTTGAAGTAAATAATCATCTAGTTCCCTTTTTTCAACTTCTTGTTCTGCTACAATGATATTATTATTGATATTACCAAAGATATCTTTATTCCATGTCCTTAAGTATTTTTTAAGTCTATTTATCTTCATATTCCAGATTTGACCCGGATTTCATGAAGCTTCCTTTGACCATGAATTTTTAACCGTATTAATAAATGTGTGATGCAAGCACCATGCATTCTGGAATTTAAAAGAGTTATTTATTGGTCTAGATTTTTCTACCGATATGATTAGTGGATTATGGTCTGAACATGATCTATTTAGATGTTTCACTGACGTGGATCCATATGACTCTAGCCATTTTACATTATATAATACTCTGTCTAAT
>JAREIK010002296.1:244604-269604 GCA_029783825.1 Sapria himalayana | reverse complement strand
CAGCATTTGCATCTTGATGCCATGATTATTCCTTTCTTTTGTATATTTCTATCTACCGGTATAGCATTCATTAAAGCCTTCCATGTGAAGGAGCACATTTTTTGCGGTATGTTTTCTTGCCATACCCATTTAAATAGAGTTTGAGCCGGTTTTTTCTTTCTGACCAAGTCTTTGGCCGACTTGAAGGAAAAGTTTCCTTGTGGTGTTAACGTCCATTTCCAGCCGCTCCTCTTTTGTATAGAGTGTGAGTCTACTATCTCTTTTTGTTTTACCATTGACTTCCAACTGTTCGAGACATTCTTAGTGGTCTTATTCTCATTGTCTAAATATCTTGCCCGCATATATTTAGCCCAAAGATTATCGCTTTCTTTAAGTCTCCACCAGCTTTTACAGTCCCAGGCAGCTGCCGAGTCCTGGAGGCTCATTAGACCTAATCCTGCTTCCTCATTCGAATAACAGATACTTTTCCAGTCCTTCCATTGTAGTTTATTTCTGCCTTGTTTTTTACCCCATAAGAAGTTGGCCATTTCCGATTCGAGTTTTTTAATAAATTTCTTAGGGGGGTGTATCACTAATAAAATGTGCGTTAGCGTGCTTTGTAATACATGTGACAGCAGCGTTATCCTCCCCCCAAATCCCAGTAGCTCTTCTTTCTATCCTGCTATTTTCTTTCTTAGTTTGTCTTGAAGGTAACTTAGATATTCTTCCTTCAACCTTCCCTCATATATCGGACAACCTAAATACATTAATGTCCCTTTAATTTATGCAAATCCTGTAATACTTTTTATTTTATCTACTAACTTTAATTTTGCATTTTTAGCAAGCATGAACTGACATTTACTTTTATTAACCAATTGGCCTGTCTCTTTTTCAAAATTTTGGAGAAGATCCATAAGATTCATTAAAGACTTTATGCTAGCATTTGTAAATATTATAAGGTCATCTGCATAAGCTAAACAGCTTATTCTGGGTGTATTCCTTGGTTGTCTGAATGACAATATTTTACCTTCGGATATTTTCTTATTCAAGTTACGTATTAACAATTCTAAATAGATATCAAAAAGAAGAGGGGATAACGGATCCCCTTGCCTTAAACTTTTATTTGGTTTAAATTCCTCACTTAACTTACCATTTACCAGGACTCTTACCCAAGTACTTGAAATGCATCTATATATTAGATCTATGGTCAGCTCAGAAAAGCCGAACCTTCTTAACACAAAGCTAAGGGTATCCCATTCTACTCTATCGAAGGCTTTCGATAGATCTAATTTAACCACTAAGTTTTTTCCTCTAGATTTACCTCCTATTTCTTTCATCATTTCTGATGCAAGCTTTATATTTTCTATCATTAATCTATTTTTAACGAAGCCCATTTGTTCCTGAGATATTATTGAAGGTAAAATTAAGCTTAGCCTATTTTGTAATATTTTTGCTAGTATTTTATAAATAGCAGTGCATAAACTTATTGGTCTATAATCCTCACATTTCTGTGGTGATTCTTTTTTTGGGATTAATACTATAAAATATTTTGCCCATGATTTTGGGATTTCCGCACCTACAAAAAAATTTGCAATTGCAGGGACTAGCTCAGTTTTAATCGTATCCCAGTTTACCTGAAAAAAATAATTGTTCCAACTATCAGGTCCTGCTGCACTATCTTTATCCAGACTAAAAACAGCCTCTTTAACTTCTGGTTCTTCTGGGATCAATTCCATTAATTGATTTTGAGCTTCCGTAATGGTCGCCCTAATCTCTTGCATTAGAGAATTATCTGTCCTACATGACTGACTACATAGTTGATTTTCAAAAAAAAATTTAAAGAGAGCTCCTATTTCCTTTTCATTTTCTACCCATTTTCCTTCTTTGTTTATTAGACCTTTAATTTTATTTTTTTGAGATTTTATTTTAGACATACTATAAAAAAATTTGGTATTACGATCCCCATCTTTTAACCATTTTATTTTTGCTCGTTGTTTCCAGTAAATTTCTTCCATGTGTAGTTTCAATCTCAGTTCTCCTTTAGCCTTACTTAATTCTATCCGAGTTTCATTATTATTAGTGGAGTCAAAATCTTGCTCCAGCTTGGCTACTTTTTCTTCTAGTTTTTTTAGCTCCTGATTTAATTCCCCAAAAACCTCTTTATTCCATGTTTTTAAACAGGCTTTTAGCCTCAGAAGTTTAATTGATAGAACTTGCATCGGTTTACCCTCTACTGGCTCTTTCCAAGACTCTCTGACAAGTCCTGCAAAACTCGCATGCTTTACCCACATATTTTGAAATTTAAAATTAGATGTATTACCCTGGTTTCTTTGAATCGTGATAAGCAGGGGGCTATGGTCAGAGCAAGTTCTATTTAGGTGTCTAAGCCCCGTAATCCCTTGTGAGGTGACCCACTTTGTGTTACACATAATCCTATCCAGTCGAGCCCAGATGACTCCTCTTTTTTTCCAATTATTACACCAGGTATATCTCGAACCATTGAAATCTATTTCCATTAGATTGGTAATGGCTATTGTGTCATTAAATTGCTTCATGGCTACCTTATCCGGTGGTTTGCCACCCTTCTTTTCTTGAGGGCTTCTAATTATATTAAAGTCGTCTCCTATTATCCAAGGTGAATTTCTACTTGCTATATCTTTCATTTCTTCCCATAATGCCAACCTAGATTGTTTATTATTTTTTGCATAAACTGCTGAGATTATTTGATCTGTGCTCTTATCTAATTTGAAATGTACTATTTGTTCAGTATCTTTTAATATTTCAATTTTCAATTTACTGTGCCATAAAATCCAAAGTTTACTATTTAGATTAGCATAAGCCTTATTAAATCCTAAAATTACTCTATATTTATTTAGTTGATCTTGCAGGACCATTGGTTCTGCAATAATCATTAATGAGATTTTATGTTCTTTAATTAAAAGTCTTAATCTATTTATTGTGGGGCTATTGGCTATTCCCCTAACATTCAAATATAGACATCTATCCATTAAAAACTAATTTAGCTTGGGCTCGAGTTGTACACTTAGATTCATAAGACATGTTAGCATATTTTTTCGTATTTCTTGCTGTTTTTGGAGTGTGAGGAATTTCATACCTAATCTCCTTATATTTTACCTTTTTTCCGAGCACCATAGCCATTTGCTTTAGGGCCTCCATGGATTGGGTTCTTGAAAGATTCCCCCAATCTTCATTATAAATATGTATATCGTCCTTTGCTTTCAACTCAGGCTCATCTTGAGATACATCACCCTTGTGGCTTGAAGGGCAACTAAAAATTACCGATTCATCTTCAGGAAAATCCAGAAGATCCTCATCTATCCATGCATAATCATCAAGTTTTTCTTTCAATACAATTCTTGTTTTAGATGTTTTTTTTATATTTTCTCTTATGTTTTACCTCCTCCCATCCTTTTATTAAACTAACATCATTTTCTATCCCCGAGTTAGTCTCTCTCAGGGGTCCTTCTTCTTAGGTAATATTTGGATAATCTTGTGGGATGCTTGAGTCCAGATCTCCCTTCGGCTGGTTTTGTTTGAGAAGTGAAGCCTCCTCTTTCCTTACCCAATGCATCACCTTCCTACCTCCTCCTTCGTGCTACTGCCCGTTGTTATGATCTTCTTTCCCCACCTTGCACGAGAAATTTTCATGCCCGAGCCTCTTACATTTTGAACAGTAGGGAGGAAGGCTTTCGGGAATGACAGTTTGCCAAAACCCCTCGGCCTGTTCCCCTTCACCACTACCTATCCATATTTTGTCAGGCGGTTTAGTTAAGAGGTTTAGCTCTACACATACACGTGCTTTGTTCGGCCTTGACATGGTTTTTGTGGCTTCATCTCGTAACATGGGCTTACCCAAACACGATGAAATTGCATAAAGAGATGTTTCAGAGAAAAGATGGAGTGGCAGAAAAGGCAATGTAAACCATACCGGGGCTATAGGTGCATCTTCAAGAGGAGTGAAATTCTTTGTCCACTTCAGTATAGGCATGGGGAAGCCGTCAACTTGTCATAATCCACATTGCCATAGGCGATATTGATCTTCCAGTAGAGAGCATTGCAGCACGACATGTTTGGCATCGAAATCAGCAAATTTCACCTTCCCCTTGAGCTTTAAATTGTCGATGAATTTCTGAACTCCAATCGCACGAGGCCTACCGTGAGAGAACTTACCAACGAGCGTATATTCGAAAGGTTCTAAGAGCCTTTGAGATTCTTCGGTAGAGAAGATGATGGCCGGGAGACCATTTTTGTTCCCTTGAATTCGTAAAATCGGCGCGGTTCCCTTCACCATCGAGGCAAAAGACTTATTATTTAATAATAAGTCAGATTTTTCCATTCTCACCTTGAGTTGGGCTTGGTTTGAGCAGCAATAGTGTTTTCTTCTTTCTTTGTTGCACAATCTAACAGTTACACAACACTATACCCCTATTGTATCAAACAGCAATTCACGAAGCAATTTGCACACTAAGTCCCTCAACTATTCGCACAACAGTTTATTCCAGGTAATCGCTAGAGAGAAAAAGCGAGAGGATTTTCGCGAGAATAACAGATTATTCCAGAGAATCGCATAACAGTTTATTCATACAATTGTTATTGTTCATGTTCCCATAACAGTTTTCCCATAACAGTTACACTTAATAACACTTTGCGAATATAACAAGATGGTTCTCCCAACTGTATCAAAAAATCATTCGACTAACAGTTTATTCAAGGTATTCGTTATTGTTTTCCAGGCAGTTCAGAAAGCAATTAACGCGAAGTTCTCCCAACTAACAGTTTATTCAAGATGTTCACAAAATAATCACGAGAGAACCTGTAACGAAAGCAATTCACTAAGTGATTTGCACAATAAATCCTTCGACAAATTCACATACCCGTTTGTTTATTCGAGATATTCGCAAGATAATACGTTAGAAAGAAAATCGCGAGAGAACCTGTATCAAAAGCAATTCACGAAGCTATTTGCACAATAATTCATTCAACAAATTCACATAACAATTTGTTTAAGATAAATCGCGAGAGAGAAAATCTAGAGAAATCCGCAGGAGAGTTTTCGCGATAGGGTTTTCGCGAGAGCTAGTAGATATACATATATTCATTCTTCTCCTTCACTTTTCATACTTTTCGTTCTTCTTCTTCTTTTCCTTCTTGTCCTTCTCCTCCTTCTTGTACTTCTCATTCTTCTTCTTCTTCTTCTTCTTCTTCTTCTTCTTCTTCTTCTCTCCTTCTCCTCCTCCTTCTCCTCCTCCTCCTTTTTGTCATTCTACAACTTATTCTTCTTCTTCTTCTTCTACTTCATCATTTTTTTCTTATTGCTTCTTCTACTCCTTTTTTCTCTTTTTCTTCTCCTCTTTCTTCTTCTTATTCTTTTTCTTCTTCTCATTCTCCACCTTCACTACTAAAAATAATTAAATTACCAACCAATTTACCGACCTAAAAATTAGATCAATAATTGATGTCCAAATCACGACCATTTACTGACCAAAAATTAAGATCGAAAAAAAAAATATTTCTGACCAATGACTGACTATAATTACTGACCTATTGTTTTTGCTCGGAAATCGGTCTGTAAATTAGGATAGAATTATTGAATACAAATTTTTGACAAATTACTGACCATTTAACGACCTAAAATATATTACCATTAAAATTAGTCGGTATAGTGGTTTTTCAAATTATTTATAATTTCATACTTACCGACCATTTACCAACCAAATATATAGGTCGGCAATTACTCACTAATTCATGACCATTTAGAGATCCAAATAGGGGCATCGGAAAAAAAAATATTTCCGACCAAATTTCCGACCAAATTTTCGACCGAATACTGACCATATATTACTAACCAAATATTTTTGGTCGGGATATAGTCTGTAAATTAGGTGGTAATTAGCAAAAAAATATTATCGAAAGATTTCCAACTATTTAACGACCAAAAATATATTACCATGAAAAATAGTCGGTAAAGTAGTTTTCCAATATATTAATAACGCTGTAATTACCGACCGAATATATAGGTAAGTAATTACTGACCAATTCACGATCATTTATAGACCAAAATGGAGTTTCGAAGAAAAAAATATTTTCGACCAAATTTCTGACCAAACAATGGTCATACTTATTGACCAAATATCTTTGGTCAGAAATTGGCCTGTAAATTAAGATAGAATTAGAGAAAAATTATTTGCTGAAAAATTACCGACCAAATTAATAACCAAAAATATATTACCATTAAAATTGGTCGCTAAAGTGGCTTTCTAGAATATTTATAACTTCTTAATTACTGACCAAACTACCGACCAAATATATAGGTTGGTAATTACCGACCAAATATATAGGTCGGTAATTACCGACCAAATATATAGGTCAGTAATTACCGACCAATTCATGACCATTTAGACACCAAAACAAGATTTCGGAAAAAAAAATATTCCCGACCTAATGCCCGACCAAATACCGACTATACCTACCGACCAAATATTTTTGGTCAGAAATTAGTCTGTAAATTAGGATGGAATTAGCGAATAGAAATTACCGACAAATTACCGACCATTTAACGACCAAAAATATATTACCATTAAAATTGGTCGGTAAATTGGCATTCCAAATATTTATAACTTAAGTACTTACCGACCTTTTACCGACCATTATTTTTGTCGGTAATTCATAGGTTTAATTTTTTGATTTAAAATTCATTTGCTTAGTCATTAATACTTACATACATTCCTATCTCTGTCGTTTTTCAAAGTTGAGGCGATACGCGACTGTAAGCATAAATTCGATCAATTTTTATCTCTTCTTCTTAATCCAGGTAAGTTTTTTTTTCTTCTCCTTCAAAATACTCATACATATCTTCTTCTTTCTTAATTTTATTAAGACACTTAGATTTTCATTTTTTTCAGTATAATCGGATATTAGGTTTTTTAATTCTCCTCCGAATTTCTTCATTTTTGATTCAATTTTATTTAACCTATATGATTTTGACTCTACACAATTAATTAACCTATAATTTTTCAGTGTAATCTTTATTTTTCTACTATTTAGATTTTTAGGGTTTTATTGATTTTGATTTCAAATACAAAATGTTTGCATTTTGTTCTATCCTTCTATAGCTGAAGAAAATATAAAATGATTGATTTATCTGCTTCTGTAACTTAAGAAAAATTAATCTTAATGTTAATGGGTTCTATTTTTGTTGTATTCGAATAAATTATAAACATTTAACAATATATATAAACTTTTATACATTTATATAATCGTAGGACATTATGTATAAATGTCTATTCTATAATATATATAAACATATTACATTATAAATAAACAATGATATGTTTATATAAACATATAATGTTATATATAGATGTGTGTGTGTGTGTGTGTGTGTGTGTGTGTGTTAATGTTTATAAATATCTATACAACATTTACATAAAACTATCTATTTATATAATTTTTTATATAACAATTATGTAACATTAAATGATTATACAATTTTGTATATATTTATATTACATATTATTTTTTATATAAATATAGAATATTTATAATGTTTATATAAATGTGATATATATACTATATATTATTTATAAAAGTGTTACATATAAATATAATTATATTTAAGTAACATTTATAAAAATATTGTTTTCATAAATATTATATAGATACAGGTGTTTAATTATATAATCATATATCATTTTATATAAAAGTATTTTAACTATATTTATAATAAAGTAAACTATTTTTTTAACTATTTTTTTAACTATTTTTTTAACTATTTTTTAACTTTACATAACTAATTTTTAACTATATAATAATGTATAACTATATGCATAATTTTAAATAACTATATTTCTAAAAAATATATACTATATGTATACTAATATATAAGTATATATAATGATATTTTACTAAATGTATAACTATATAAATGTTATAAATAATTATATCTTTAACTACATACATATTTATAGCTATATGTGTATAACTATATGTAAATATTTGTATATCTATGTAACACTCTATATAATTAAATATAACTATATTTGTAACTATATATACATATATGTATTCATATAATTAAATCAAAATATTTATTTATAACGTTGTATATATTTATGCATAACTACTTATAACAACTTGTATGAATATATTTATATATAACTATATATTTAATTATATATAACTATTTATAACTATATATTATTTATGTAAAATAATATATAACTATAAATAGTTGTATCTTACTATTTGTATAACTTTAAAAGTTTTATGCATGATTATATTTAAATATTAAATTTACAGCTTATATTTAATATATATTTGTATATAGTAGTATATAAAAAAATATTTTACTATATCTATACCTATACATTACTATATGTATAAATATATAAAATTAAATGAATAAATATATAAACCTGCATGTATAAATATATGTTTAACTATATGTGTAACTATAAGTATAACCACATGTAACTATATTTATTATTACATGTATAACAACATACAATATTATGTTAAACTATATGTGTAATAACTATATATAAATATGTGTATAACTAAATAAATGTCTATATAATTATATATAACTATATTTATAACTATATATACATATATGTATTCATATAATTAAATCAAAATATTTGTTTATAACATTGTATATATTTATGTATATCTACTTATAACTATATGTATTAATATTAAAGGTGTCAAATGGGACGTGCTGGGTCGGCCCGGCCCATTTTTAGTCGGCTCGACTATGCTTCATTGCCGGGCCAGGCACGGCACTATTATTATACCATGTTGTGCCTAGCCCAGCACGGTTCTGTGGAGGTTAGCCTGGCATGGTACCTCTGCACGAATGCTCCCAGTTCTACCCGGTCGGGCCGAACCCTAATTTAAAAAAAAATAAGGGTTTAGCGGCGTGCCGCCGAAACCACCCTCTCGCCGCAAAGCTTCTTCACTATCGAGGGTCGGCAAGTTTCGCCCGTCGGGCTCAGCTTCTGCCATTGAAGATTTTTCTCCGCTCGTGCCAAGATACCGTGCCAATGGGCCAAGGTTCCGTGCCTGGCCAGGCACGGCATGAGGCCCAATTGGCCTCGGCACAGCACGACATGGTGGGTGCCATGGGCAGGCATAGCATGGACATGGGCATGAAAAATTCCCGCGCAAAGCTGGCCCAGCACGGCCAAATCGTGCCGTGCCTCGTGCCGGGTCGGGCAACACCTCTAATTAATATATCAATATATAACTATAAGTTTAATTATATATAACTATTTATAACTATATATATTATATGTAAAATAATATATAACTATAAATAATTGTATCTTACTATATGTATAACTTTAAAAATTTTATGCATAATTATATTTAAATATTAAATTTATAGCTTATATTTAATATATATTTATATATAGTTTTATATAAAAAAGTTTTTTACTATATCTATATCGATACATTACTATATGTATAAATATATAAAATTAAATGAAAAAATATACAAACCTACATGGATAAATATACGTTTAACTATATGTGTAACTATGTGTATAACCATGTGTAACTATATTTATAATTACATGAATAACAACATACAACATTATCTTAAACTATATTTGTATAACTATATATAAATATTTGTATAACTAAATAAATGTCTATATAATTATATATAACTATAATTAGAGTTAATCGTGTTTGTTAACTAAATTGATTTTTTTTTACTAGTTATGGAAGATGATCGTGAATTGATATACAAGGGTCAAATAGTGAATGGAATGTTCTCTAAAGAATGTGGGGATAAAGTTGATGAATTTGTTGAATTTTCTCTGAGACATCCTAAGTGTGTGAATGGTGGCATAGATATAAGGTGTCATTGTACTTTAGTTAAATGTCAAGATAAAAAGTTTTTGAATGTTGAGACGGTGAAGATGCATTTGTATAGAAATGGTTTTGTGGCGGATTACTATGTTTGGATATACCATGGTGAGAAGCAAGTCCACCAAATGTGTTCAAGTTCAGTATAAGTGTCAGTAAGTGAAACTTATCAGATTGTCTTGGATAATATTAATCACACTACATACCATAAAATAGTTTTTGATGCTGCAGGTCCTGAATTCAACCCGAATGAGCAACCCAATGACGAGGCAAGGAATTTCTATGACATGATTCGAGCTATAGACAAACTTGTATATGAGGGAAATTCTAAGCATACTCAACTATCTGCAGCTATGAGGATGTTAGAAATAAAGTGCAGACACAGGTGTTCATAGGCATGGTTTGATGATATGTTTAATTTCATTCAAGAATTGTTGTCACAAGATAATTTGATGTAATTATATTTTTACAGCATGAAGAAGTTAGTCAAAGACTTGGGATTACCCGTACAGGTCATTCATTGTTGAGTGAACAACTATATGATATATTGGGGTGATGATAGTGACCTTAACAACTATGTGGGCAAGCTCGGTACAAGCAAAAGGTTAGGGGTTTTAAAAATAGATTGTATATATATTACTTAAAGGTGCCGTATAAAAAGATGCACTATTTTCCAATGACACCTAGGTTGCAGAGATTGTATGCATCAACCATAATAGCTAATGAAATATTTTCCTGATGTGTAATTTGCTGATGAGGTGGCACTCAGAGAATCATATGGAGGACGGTAAGATGTGTCACCCTTCTGATGCCCCTGCTTGGAAACATTTTGGTGGGTATTTTTTTGATTTATCTTCTGAAGTTCGAAATATTAGGTTTGGTTAATTTGTTGATGGTTTTCAGCCATTTGGTCAATCTGGACAAGAATATTCTTTGTGGCATGTGGTGGTGACACAATATAATTTGCCTCTAGACTTTTGTATGAAGGTGGAATTTATGTTTTTGACTGTGTTAGTGCTGGGACATACGAATCCAAAGAAAAAGATAAATGTTTTCTTGCAGCCATTGATAGCGAAGTTGAAAAGTCTTTGGGGTGTTGGGGTTCAAACTTATGATATTTCCAAATGGAAAAATTTTCAGATGCACGCTGCCCTCATGTGGACCATAAATGACTTTTCAGCTTATTCTATGATGTCTAGGTGGAGTACAACTGGTATGTTGTCATGTCAGCATTGTTTGGAAGATTTTGATGCTTTTAGATTAATTAAGAGTGGAAAATAGTCGTGGTTCGACAATCATCGGAAGTTTTTGCCCAATAATCATCCGTATCGACGTAACACCAAAGACTTCATTAAGAATATAAAGGTTACTAAACAATTCCCGGGAGTTAGATCTGGGGATGAAATTCTGCAAGAATTGAATAACAGAGGCATGAGGAAGGTGATAGATATTGATGATGAGGTGGTGAATGCAGCTATATCTAAGACTTGTAGGTGTAATAAGAAAAGTATTTTCTGGGATTTTCCATACTGGTGTGAACACTTACTCAGGCATAATCTTGATATTATTCATATCGAGAAAAATGTGTTTGATAATATTTTCAATACAGTATTTAACATTCCAAAAAAAACTAAGGACACTTACAAGTCATGAGATGAGTTGAATAAATATTGTCGTTGTCCTCAATTTGAAAAAAATCTTGTCACCAATAAATACCCTAATGTGCCATTTGTTTTGAATAAATCACAGAAGAAGGCTGTGTTGGAGGGGGTAAAAAAACTTAGATTTCCAGAAGGGTATGCTTATAATCTGGGGAGATGTGTGGGTGCAAAAAAACTTAAGATGTTTGGCATGAAGAATCATTATTGTCATGTATTCATGCAAAGGTTGTTACCAATTGCTCTTCGAGAATTCCTACCTAATAGAATATGGGAGCTAATAACTGAGATTTCTTTATTCTTCAAGCAATTGACATCTTCTTCATTGACTGACGAGGAGTTGAGGAATCTGGAAGAACAAATTCCTATTATCTTATGCAATCTTAAGAAAATTTTTCCTCCTAGTTTTTTTGATTTGATGGAACATCTTCCAGTGCACTTGGCTTAAGAAGCTAGGTTTGTTGGTCCTGCCCATTATCATTGGATATATCCTCCAGAAAGGTAATATTAATTCACTCAACCAATTCTTTTTCTATATATATATTTTTATATACACAAAAATGACTTGTAATTTTCAATAATCTTTTTGTAGATACTTGAGGAAAATAAAGCATACAATAATGAATAAGGCTCAGGTTTAGGGTTCTATATCAATAAGTTATATTATGGATGAGGCTGCAAAATTCACATAATTCTATGTCAAAGAAGGAGATCCAATTCTTCCACTTAAGGAAAAGCGGAATGAGGTTTATCTTTATGACAATGTGGATAATGATATGTTTGAAATTTTCAAACCTCCAGGTAAAATAATTGGTGCTAAAGGGAAAAAGAATCTAGCATACTATGAAATTTTTGTAGCTCATCTATATGTTCTAATGAATTTTCTAGAGGTTCAAATATTCATTGAGTAAGTATTTTCTAAAAGTCAAATGAGAACTATTTAGCATTATAATTTACTATTTCCTATCAATGTATCAATTATTTCTATTTTTAGTACTTTTGTTACAGATAAATGTAAAGAGTTTCCAAACATGAATGACAAAGCTATCAATGCTGTGACAGAACAATAATTTCCATAATATTTGAAAATTATGTATATTTACTAAAAATGAAATTCACAAAACAATTATATTGTTCTAATAAAAATTTATATTTGTAATCTAAACAATCGACTTAATTTTGATTACGGGTTCATAATCGTGCAAATAAAATTTCCAATCATTATCTTCAAGGTATAGCACGAGGTCCCCTAAGAGAGGTTAGAACATACAACGGTTAGTGTGTGAATAGTTTTCAATTTCACACTAAATCATATGGAAGTTATCATGCTATAGATAATATGAGGGTATGCATAAAAGGATACATATACAATGAAACCGAATATATCTATTATGAGATTATGGTCGAAGTGATCAAGTTAGAATTTGAAGCCCTCCCGATTAAAAAAACTATGTTATTCAAATGTGAATGGTTTGACTCAACACCATATGTTGGTATTGTTGTCCATCCTCGATATAAACTTGTCGATGTGCACGATAAAAAATAATTTAGCAAATATGAATCTTTTGTCTTAGCTGTACAAGCATTATAGATTTATTATTGTGAATATTTGGGTCGGACCGGTCCTAGAAAGGATTGGAAAGCTATGTGCAAGATCAAATCAAAAGCTCAAATTCACATCCTGGCATCACCAAGTACTGATTTCATAGAATCAACTTTTCAAAATGATGACAATGATGTTATAATCAAAGCCGTGGTAGGGGATGAAGATGTCCTTTTAGTCGCATCTTCTGAGATGGATGCAAGTGAGGATGTAGATATTGATGAAAATTTAATTGATTATGAGGATGAAACCAGTGATGAAAAGGAGTTTGAAAATGATGTTACTACATCTGAAGAAGAAGACGAACCAAATTTGGATGATTTTGATGAGAATAAGTAGACAGTGAGTTTTATGTTATTTTAATTATTGATCATTTTTGTTTATTTTCATTGCCTTATGTTTTTTTAATAGATATGGCATGTGGATGAGGTGGAGGAAGCACATTGCAAGGTCATACCAGTTATGGTATTGGCAGCACGGCCTCAGATATGCCTGAAACTAGTAGAGGGTCATGGGTGGATGAGATGTCACAGCAGACAGAGAAGATTGTGAATGTACCACAGCAGCAACATCAGCTGACTAATCCATATAATGGTCCTGATATTTTGATGAATGAACAAGAGACGTGGGAGGGAGATGAGGAAGATAATGGAGATGTTGGAGAGTCTTCCTCAGAGCACCCTAGAGAAGAGACTTCCTATTGCTCAGTTTGATCCGGCAATTGATAATCCGTAAGATATAAATCTTAACAAATAAATTATCAATTTATTAATTTATTTCTTACTTGCTAATAAATTTTGGGTTACAAGAGAAAGTTAGAGCAGCATGGTTTTATTTATAGGGTTCTGAGGATAATTTTTAAGAAGTCCGTTAAACCTAATGGACATAATTGGAAGTAACTGACACATAGATACCAATTGATGATTTGGAGAGAATTTAAGGTAAATATTACTACCTAAAATTTTTTACATCTTTTATTTATTCTTTTGTTCACTGAGTAAAAATTTTTTAATTTTAATTATAGAAAGTTTACAGTTGGACACAGCCAAAGGAGGCAGTTAAAAGTATGTTCTACAAACATGCTACCAGTCTTTGTAAAGACACCATGCATGAGATCAAAGATAAATGGTTGAAGAAGAAAGAAAAAGATTTGAGTGTCCCAGAACATGTTTTCAAGGAGTGATGGAGCAGATGGGAAGATCCTGATTATAGGAAGATGTGTGATAAACAGAGTGGTAATCGTCACTCAGAGCAGGCTGGGGAGGGTAGCGGCATGTCTACACACACTTGTGGACCTTGTTCTATGCGTGAGCACGAACAACCATTGGTATTATTTCTAATTTATACTTTTTATATTTATTACTTTGTGAAATATGTTCAATTATGCCTAATTTTCATTTCTCATAAAGAATTTTTTTAATATAATTAGCTTTTTGTATTGTGTGTAATTATAGACACACAAGGAGGGTAAGAAGTCCAGTGCTCCTCGCTTATTTAGATACACACACATGAACGCTCATGATGATTGGACTTTCGTTGATCAGAGATCTTGTGCAGCAATGTAGGTTTCATTAAAAAAATAACTTTTCTCTTTTTTTTAATATAAATTTAAATACTTATCGTACATTTTTATTAGGCGATATATATAGAAATATTAGCTACTGTGACTCAAGCATATTCCCAGTCTACTTCGGGTTCATGTGATGGTGCAATAGTTAGTTCTCATTCATCAGCTCCACTAGTTGATATGAATTAGATTTGGTATGTGGCTGTTGATGGCAATAAGAAGATGCCCATCTATGGCATCGGTTCGTCAACATCATCATATGAACCAGATATGTCACAACATAATGATTATGAAACTAGGTTGGATGATTGAGTGTATTACACACATTTATTTTTCAATGCCTTAAACTTTGATTTTGTATTTTTTTTTATTTTCTCTTGACGTATTTAATATAAATATGCAGTATATATCATTGTTTGTTGGATTTAATTGGAATTTTTTTTGTTGCATAATCTGTATATGTTTCTGAATGTATATATATTTCAAAAGCAAGATTTCTAAATCAAAACTGGAAAAAAAATATTTGGTCGGTAATTACCGATGAAATTGCGACCAAAAACTAATCAAAATTTTTTAAGATCAATGGTCGATAAAAGGTCACCAAATGATCTGTAATACTTATTGAGATCAATTACCGACCAATGATTTTAAAAGATTTTGGTCAGTTTTTCGTGATAATTTTTTTGGTTATTACTGACTATTCTGTGACCATTTACCGACCTAATACTTTTGGTCATAAAATAGTTGGAATATAGTCGGAAATTATTTGTCGGTAAATGATCAGTATATTATCGGTAATTACCAACCATTTGGAAACCATTTACTGACCTAATGCTTTTGGTTGAAAAATGGTTGAAATATAGTCAGATATTATTTGTCAGTAAATGGTATATAGTCGGTCGGTATTTATCGACCATTTGGAAACCATTTACTGACTAAGTGCTTTTGGTCAAAAAATAGTTGGAATTTAGTCGCTAATTGTTTGTCGATGAATGGTCTGTAAATGGTCATTAATTACTGACCATTTGAGGACCATGTATCGATCTAATTATTTTGGTTTGAAAATTATCAGAATATAGTCGATAAATTTTTGTCGATAGAGGGTTGCTAAATGGTAGGTAATTTACCGACCAACTGATTTTTTGTCGGTAAAAATATTACCGACGAGCAAAATTGCGACCAAATATTTTGGTCGGTATTAGGTTTTCTGACCAAAAAAATACCGAATTAGAGACCAAATAATTGGTCAGTAATTCAGTGAATTTTAGTAGTGCTTCTTTTTTTTCTGCTTCTCTTTCTTCTTATTCGCCTTCTTCATCTTTTTCTTTTTTTCTTCTTCTCCTACTTTTTCTTCTCCTTCTTGTGCTTCTTATTCTCCTTATTCTTCCACCTCTTCTTCTCTTTCTTCTTCCTCTTTCTCCTCCTCCTCCTCCTCATCCTCCTTCTTCTTCTTCTCTTCTTCTTATCCATCTTATTATTCTTTATCTTCTTCTTTTCCATCTTATTCTTCTCCTTATCCTTCTTCTTCTCCTATTTCTTTTTCTTCTTCTTATCCTCCATTCTTTTTTCCATCTTCTTCTACTACTTTTTCTTCTTCACATCCTCCTCCACCTCTTCATTCTTCTTCTTCTTCTTCTTCTCCTTTTTATTATTATTCTTCTCATTCTTCTTGTTTTATTATCTTTTTCCTTAACCATATGTTTTTTTTCTATATTTTATTTATAGTTGCAGATACTAATATATTTAGAAATTAGATACATGGCATTGGGACAATAATGGGGTACTTTTGCTTGCTTAGTTGGCTAGAGAAATTTTTGCAGCTTGACCGAGTCTATTCTAAAGATTTAACCCATTGTATTTTATGTATAAGCATAATTATTCTTTATATATATATATGCTATATCTATAATCAAAAAGTGTGTGCTCTATTCTTTCTCTCTCTCTCTCTCTCTTGATTATGTACTCAAATATTTGGGTTAATAAATTTGTAGGTTTCATGTGCTTTTCTGGTAGATATAACTAGTCATATTGAATGATTATTGAACCACATTAAAACCACTATTTGTTTTAGTTTATATTATGTTCTTGTTCCTTGGGATATTGTATTATAGTTTACACAATCCATTGATATTATGTTCAGCATAATCACTTATATACATAGATTGAAAATTCTAACAATTAGTATGGGAGAGAGGTTATATTATAGTTTATATTATGTTGATGAATTTTTAGTTCAATTGCTAGTACTATTATTTTGATTTAGCAATCTGTGAATTTTTTTGAAATTTCTAGAACATTAAACTCCATTATTGAGAAATTCAATGGTAAAGTTATTTTAGTATGTGGCAAATAAAGATGCGGGTACATATGAAGAACTTTAATATATAGAGCCCTCTAGTTGATGATTATGATATTGTTGTTGCTATTATTGTTGGGATAACAAAGGCTGAGGTATGATGATGTGAAGAGAAAGCCCACTCTACAATTCTTTTGAGCCTAGATGATGTGGTGATAGCTGAGGTAGCAGACGAGCATACTATTATAGGTTTGTGGCTCAACTTGGAGTCGTAATATATGACAAAGTCACTTATGAATAGTTGCTATTAAAAAGAAGACTTTTCACATTGAGTATTCAAGAAAGGACTCCATTAAAGAAGTTCTCGAATGATTTGAATAGCATTCTTAGGGACCTAAAGCATGTATATGCCAAGGTGAAAGATGAGGATGTTTCACTTCTATTATTGGTCTTGCTTCCAGCTTCATATTAAAACTTTTTGGAATCATTGATAGTGGTGAAATATGAAATTACTCTGAAGGATATTAGATTTACGCTCTAGAAAGATGAGGTACAAGGTAGCAATTAAATGGCCAAAGTAGCCAGCAAATGGATTGGTGATAATGAACAAAAGGCCCCAGCCCACTACATTTGATAAATAGGGGAACAAGGTTTAGAAAAGATCCAAGGAGGGTGATACTTATCACTGCTACAAATAGAAAGGGCCCTAAAAAATTGAACACCCAAGGAAGAATATGAGACCTGATCAGTCGAGTCACTTGTTCCCCCACCTACTGCTACTGAAGCATATGATGCCATGGATAAAAATGACCTCGTGCTGGTCACCTCTACTATTGTTACTAATTCTAACTTTTAGATCCTAGATAGTAGTGCTTCCTTTCACATTAATACACACTTGGAATAGTTTAGTTGATATGATATGAAAGAAATTGGTCTTGTTATTATGGATATTAGCCAACCATGTAAAGTTGTTGGAGTCGACATAGTCTGGTTGAGGGTAGATGATGGCTGAATCATCTTTTTATTAGATGTAAGCCAAGTTATAGAGATGACTATGAATCTAATCTCCCTTAGCATTCTGGAAGATCAGAAATATACTTTTAGTGGTGGCAAGAGAATATTGAATATTTACCGAGAAGAGGATAACATACTGAAGGGGTATAAGAGTGAAATGCTATACAAACTGATGGGTTCAATGGTGACATGGGCTGCTACTGTCATGTCTAGAGAACAAACATCTGAAGCTGAAGCTGATCTTACTAGATTATGGCACATGTAGCTCACACATATGGGTGAGAAAGGTTTGAAAATCCTTTCAAATCTTAACTTTTTTTTGTCATAAAATTAGTTAACTAAATTTCTATGATCAATGTGTTTTCGATAAAAAACATAAAACTATGTTTGTAAAGTTATACACTATACAAAATGCAAATTGGATTGTATATATGCTAACTATTAGGGCCATTCTAGGGTCCTATATCTTGGTGGTGCCTGCTTTTATTTGTGACTAGTAGATGACTACTCCATGATATATTGGGTATTCATGATAAAATATAAATCTAAATATTTGGAAAGTTTAGGCAATGGATTAGCTTAATAGAAAACCAAATTCTTAAGAAGGTTAAATTGCTATAAACAGATAATTTTCTAGAATTCTATTCATCTGAATTTGATTATTTTTATAATGACAAAGGTATAGCAAGATATAAAATAGTTAGGAACACTCATCAACAAATTGGTATAGCTGAAAGAATAAAACTAACTCTTTTAGAAGAGAACTAGGTGTATGCTCTCTCAATCATGCTTATGCAAATAGTTTTGGGCTAAAGTTGCTAATACAACATGCCATCTAATAAATAGATCACCATAAAGTGAAATTGATTTAAAAATTTTATTTTAGGTATGGCCTAGTAACCTATAGATTATTACAGTCTAAAAGTGTTTGGTTGTGTTGCTTACTATCATGTAAATGATGATAAGCTTGAACCATGAGCAAGAAAAAAAATATTTGTAGGATATGATAATGGAGTCAAGAGATTTCATATCTGGTCAATATCTGAAAGGAGAGTGATTCAATCTATGAGTGTTACCTTTGATGAAAGTATCATCCTAAAATAAGTACCTAATCATATCAAGTCATCTAAAATTCCTCAATATGAAATTAAGGTGGAGTAAAAATCTAATTATGTGGCTCTTGGAAGGATGTTTGAATTTGTGTCTAGACAATTAGTAGCTAATCATGAATATGATCTTCAGTATTTTTCTTAACCTGATTTTGATCCTGCACTTGAAGTGTCTATTCCCTATAGTATTGTTATGGATAGAGCTAAAAGGATATATGTAGGCCCTGCTCTGAGATTGAATTTGATGAATTTGTAGGGTTTGTGCTGCTAGTTTGCAAAAAAATTGACATTCATGAACCATCCTTTTTCATGATGCTATTAAATGTCCTGAATCTAAGTCATGGTAAGTATCCATAAATGAAGAGATTGAATCCCTTCATAAAAATAGTACTTAGATTGTTGTACCTAAACCAAAGTGGAGAAAGTTTCTTTCAAATGAGTTCTGAAGAAAAAAGAAGATACATCAGTTACTAGTGGTATAAAATTCAAGGCACGTCTAGTTTCAAGAGCATTCGGTTATAAAGATGGTGTTGATTATGGTGAGATATTCTCTTATGCAGTCATACATATCTCAATTAGGGTGCTTCTAGCATTAGTAGCACATCAGGGATCTTGAACTTGAGCAACTAGATGTCAAAACTACTTTTCTTCATGGAGATCTAGATGAAAAAATATACATGAGCTAGCCTGAGGGTTTTGAGCTATCAGGTAAAGAAACCCATGTAGCATATTTAGAAGCTTCTTAAGTCCATCTATGGATTTAAACAGTCTCCTCATCTATGGTACAAGATATTTGACTATTTCATGACTTGCCAAGAATATAGTAGATGCGACCATGACTACTCTGTTTATTTCAGAAGGTTAGATGAAACACATATCTACTTAATATTGTATGTAGATGATATGTTTATCATTACTAGAAATAAATCTGACATTCAGGAACTAATAAATATTTTTAGTTCATAATTTGATATGAAAAATGTGGAAGGGGCAAATAGAATTCTAGGTATGTAATTATTCAAATATAGAACTAAATAAAAATTATTTCTATCACAAAAACAATATGTTTAGAAAATTATATCTAGATTTAGAATGGCTTTTTGTAAGCCTCTATCCATGCCATATTCTTCCAACTTCCATTTATCATTGGATTTTTGTCCTCGATTTGAACCTAATAAGGAATAAATGTCTATGATTCATTATTCTAGTGCTATTGGGAGTCTCATATTTCTCATGGTGTGCACTTGACCTAATATTGCTCATGTAGTAAGTGTAGTGAGAAAGTTTATGATAAACCCAAGTCAAGAGTACTAGAAAGCTATAAAAAGGATACTTAGGTACCTCAAGGAGATATTTGATGTAGGTCCGATAATTGGTAATGAATATAAATGTAATTTAGTAGGATATTCTGATTTTGGCAATGCAAAAGATGTTGATAGTAGATAGTCTATGACTAGCTATGTCTTCACTATTTGTGATTATATAGTTAGCTAAAAAGCCATTCGTCAATCTTCTATCACACTATCCTCCACTAAAACAGAGTATATGGCTCTAACTAAAGTTATTAATGAAAGGATCTGGAAGAATGGTTTTCTCAAGCAACTTGGTCTTTACCAAAAGATTGCAACGGTGTTCTATGACAACCTCGTTGCTATTTGTTTAGCAAAAGATCAAGTACACAATAAGAGGACAAAGCATATTGATGTGTGGTATCATTTCTTTTGATCGAAGAAGAGGGTGCAAGCAAAGAAGATTGGAACTTCTAATAATCCAACTAACCTATTTACCAAACCTGTCACTTTGAATAAGGTAAGATGTTATCATGACATAGTGAACATATCAAATAAGCTATTGTCCTATTAGAACTAATCATTTAAAGATAGCATATATATATATATATATATATATATATATACAAAACAACTTAATGTAGAGATTGTAGAATATAATTTATTTTGTAATCTATTTTCTTAACCCTCTGTTTTTGTTTCTCTATTTTATTTATAAGTGCGGATACTAATATGTTGAGAGAGTAGATAGATGGCATTGGGAAAAAATGGGGGTCCTTCTTTCCAGTCAGTGGGCCAAAAGATTTTTGGAGCCTGACCCAGCCTACTCTAAAGATCGGACCCATTCTATTTTATGTAGAACCCTAATTATTGTAAATATATATATATAGTATATGTAAATTATAAAAGTGTATGCTTTGTTCTAATTCTCTTCTCTCAATTATAAACTAAAATATTTGGGGTAAAAAATCTATAAGCACTATGTGTTTTTATGGTGGACCATGTTACTAATAGTGTCTGCTAATGATATTGGATGACAAGTGAACCATGTTAAAACTAGTATTATTATTGTTTGTATTATGTTCTTATTCCTTAGGATGTTGTGGGATATTCTGCACAATCCATTGATTTTATGTTGAGTAAAATCACTTATAAACATAGATAGAAAATTAAAACACTTCATGTTTTACTTCACCATTTCTTTTTTCTTCTACTCTATCTCTTTCTTCTTCTCTAATTCCTTTCCAATCTTCTTTTTCTTCTTCCTCTTTTTCTTCTTCAACTTCTACTTCTTCTCCATCTTCTTTTACTTCTTCTTCTCCCTTTCTTCTTATTTTTTTTGTCTTTTTCTCCTTCTACTTCTCCTTCTTCTTCTCATTTTTCTTCTCCTTCTTCTTCTTCGCAAACTACTTCTTCTCCTTATTTTTTTTCTCCTACATCTTTTTATACTATTTCTTCTTATTTATATTCTCTTTTTTTTTCTAATCCTTCTTCTTATTCTTCTTCTAGTCCTTCTTCTTATCCTTTTACTACTCCTTATTCTCATTATTTTTATTCTCTTCTTCTCCTTTTTATTCTTCTTCTCCTTTTTATTCTTCTTCTCCTTCATCATATTCTCTTTTTACTACATCTCCTTTTTCTTTTCATTTTTCTTCACATTCTTTTAATTCTACTTATTCTTCTTCTTATTCTCCTACTCTTTCTTCTTCTTATTCTTCTCCTCCAACTTTTTTATCTCCTTCTTCTTTTTATTTTTATACTCCTTATTTTTATTCTCCTTCTTCATATTCTACTTCATCTTCATCACCTTAATCTTCTTCTCCGTCTTATTTTGTTTCTACTTCTTCTCCTTCATCTTCTTTTATTTCTTCTTCATCTCCTTCTTCTTCACTTTTTCTTCTTCTTCGTCTTTTCTTCTTCTAGTTCTTTTATTTTTCCTTGATCTTCTCATTTATCTTTTGGTCCTTCTTATTCTTCCCCTTTTCCTTTTTCTTATTCTTCTATATTTCATTCTTTGTATATTTCTTATTCTTATTCGTCTCCTTCATCCTTTCATTTTTATTTTTCTTATCTTTCTTCTTGTTCTCTTTCTTCTCCTTCTTGTTCTTCTTCTCCTTCTTCTCCTTCTTATCATTCTTTTCTTTCTTATTCTTCTCCTTCTTCTTATTCTCCTTTTTCTTCTTCACCTTCTTCTACTTCTGCTTATTCTTCTTCTATTATTTATTTTTCACCATCTTATTCATCTCATTCTTCTTCTTATACTTCTTTTTATTCTCCTTCTCCTTCTTATCCTTATTGTCCTTGTTCTTCTGATGATTTTTATTCTGCTTTTTCTATTTTTTCATTTTACTTCTTTTCTTTCTACTTTTTTACTATTTCTTCTACTCCTTTTTCTTCTACTTCTTTTTTTCTCCTTCTTTTTATTTTTATCTGTCTTCTTCATCCCTATCTATTTATAATCTTTTTTTTTATTCTCCTTTTTATTATTATTCTACTACTTTTTTTTCTACTTCTTATTCTTAATCTTCTTCTCCTTCTCCTCATTCTTCTTCATTATCTTTTTTTTCTCCGTCTTCTTCTTCTTAATCTTCTTTTCTCCATTTTCTTATTCATCATCTTCTTCTTTTAATTCATATTCTTCTCCTTTTCTTCTTTTCCTTATTATTATTCTAATATTTCTTCTTCTTCTCCTTATTCTTCTTGTCCTTATTCTTTTTCAAATTCTTCTTCATTTTTTTTACTTCTTTTTCATTTTCTTCTTCTCTTTATTATTCTTCTTCTTTTTCTCCATCTTTTTTTTCATTCTTTTTCTTTTCCTTCTTCTGCTCCATCATTATCAAACTTCTTCTTCCCATTCTTCATCTCCTTCTTTTTCATCATTTATTATTTTTTTATCCTAGTTCTTCTTCTCCTTCTGCATTTTCAAATTCTTCTGCTTGTTCCATCTTTGTATGCATCTTGTTTTTATTTTGTTTATTCCACGTATCATTCTCATTCTTTGCTCTCCTCTACTTCTACATCTTTTTTTATTCCATTTTCTCATTCTCCTTCTCCTACTTTTTTTTCTTCTCTTTCTTCTACTCCTTCTCCTTCCACATTATCTCATTTTTCATTTTCAAGGGTGTTCTTCTCCTTCTCTTTCTTCTTCTTTTTATTCTCCTTCTCTTTCTATTCTCCATCTTTTTATTCTTCTTCTCCTTATTTTTCTATTTCTTCTTCATCTCCTTCTTCTCCATCTACTTCTTCTTCGTATACTTCACATTTTTATTCTCTTTCTTTTTCTTCTTCTCCTTTTTATTTTTATCGTTCTTCTTCTTATCCTTCATATTCTTCTACTTCATTTTTTTTTCTTCTTCTTCTCGTTCTTGTTTCTCTTCTTCATCTTCTCTTTCTTCTACTTTTCCTTTTGCCTTTTCTCTCATACTAATTGATCATCTTAATATTTTTTTTACTCCTCCTCCTCCTTCTTCTTCTACGTATACTTTTCCATCAATATATTCTCATTCATCTTCTTCTCCTTTCTATTCATCTTTTTCTTTTTCTATTTCTTCTTTTTCTTTTTCTTCTTCTTGTACTTCTTATTGTCTATCTTCTCTTTCTCCTTCTTTTTTTAGTTCTTTTTTTCCTTTTTCTTCATCTCTTTTTTCTTCCTTACATTCTTCTTGTTTTTATTCTTCTCCTTCTTCTCCTCCTTTTTTCCCAAATTCTTCTTCTCATTTTTCTTCATCTTATAATTCTTTTTCTCTTTCATTTTTTTTCTTCTACTTCTACTTTTTCTCCTACTCATTTTTCCTCTTCTTTTTCTTTTCCTTTTTTTGCTTCTCCTTCTTCTTATTCTTATCCATCTTCTATTATATTTCTTCTTCTTCTCCTTCTTCACCTACTCCATTTTCTTCATTTTCATATTCTCCTCTCTTTCTTCTTCTCTAACTTTATTATTTTTTTCTACTTCATCTTTTCCATCTTCTTCTTTTTATTATTCTTCTACTTGTTCGATCTTTTTCTGCTCCTTTTTCTTTTGTTTCTTTCTCTTATCATTCTTGTACTTTTCTTTATTCTTCTCCATCTTTTTTTATTCCATGTACATCTTCTCATTCACATTCTTTTACTTTTCCTTCTTCTTCTACTCCTTCACCATCCACTTCTTCTCCTTTTTATTATTCCCAATTTTTTTTTATTTCTTTTTATTCATCATAATCATCTACTTCTTCTTCTTCTCCTTCTTCTTTTTCTATTTATTCTTTTCCTACTTCTTCTTCTCCACCTTCTTCTCCTTCTTCTTCTTTTCCACATTCTTTTCCTTCTTCTTTTCCACATTCTTTTCCTTCTTCTTCTACCCATTCTTTTTCTCCTCCTTCTTCTACCCATTCTTCTTCTCCTACTTCTTCTTCTACTTCTTTTTCTTCTTCTTATTCTCCTTCTTTTTATCCTTCTTATTCGTATACTTCATTTTATTCTCCTTCTCCTATTTCTCTTTCTTGATGTTCGTCTTTTTTTTCTTCTTCTCTTTCTTCTTCTTTTCCTTTTGATTATTTTAAATCTTCTTCTTCTTCCTCTCTATCTTCTACTTCTTCTCCAACTACTTATT
>JAREIK010002296.1:31066-241604 GCA_029783825.1 Sapria himalayana | reverse complement strand
GGTCTTTCTTCTTCTTATTTTGGTCTTTCTTCTTCTTATTATTCTTTCTCTTGTTCGTCTTTTTTTCCTCCTTTTTCTCCTCCTTTTTCTCCTCCTTCTTATGACCTTTCTTTTTCTTTCTTCTGACTCACCTTATTCTTCTTCTCCATCTTTTATTCTCCTACTTTATATTCTCATACTTCTATTATTTCTTCGTCTTATTCTTCTCCTTCTTATACCTATCCTTTTTCTTCTTCTCATTCTTCTTTTATAATTCTTATTCTGCTCTATCAACTTCTTCACCTTGAACTTCTTTTTCTCCTCCTTTTCTTTCTAAATTTTCTTCTTCTTCTTCTTCTATTACTTCTTCTGCACCTTCATCTTCTACTACTACTTCTTCTCCTCCTTTTTGTAATTATCCACCACATCGACTCCTTAATAATTTGCAACTTATTCTTCTAATTCTTTTTCTTCTCAATATTTTTCTTCTCCATCTTCTTCTTCTTGATATTTTTATTCTACTTCTCATCCTTCTTGTTCTCATTCTTTTTATCATCTTGCTTATTTTCCTACTTCTACTTCAACTTTTCTTCTTTATTCTCCTTCTTCTTATCCTCCTTCTTTTTCCCATATTTTTTCATAATATTCTTCTTATACTTGTCCATCTTAATCTTGTCATTCTTCTTCTTATGTTTTTTATTATTATTCTTCTTCTTACCCATCTTCTTCTTCTCCTTCTTCGTCTCCTTCTTCTTCATCTTATTATTCCCCTTCTACTTATCCTTCTTCTTAACCTTCTTTTTATTCTATTCCTACTTCATCTTCTACTTCTCCTTCGTGTACATTTCTTTCTTCCTCTCTTTTTTATTATTATCTATATTTTCTCCTTCTGCTTCTTATTCTTCTTTTCTCTATCACTTCTTCTCATTCTATCTATTCTTTTTTTTTTATTTTTCTCATTCTTTTTCTACCTATTCTTTTTCTCATTCTTCTTCTTCACCTTTTTCATTTTTACTTTCTTCTTATTGTATTTCTTCTAATTTTCATTTTTATTTTTCCCATTCATTTTAATCTAATTCTTCTTATACTCCTTCATTTCCTTCCTTTTTTATCTTTCTTCATCTCCTTCTTCTTATCCTACTTCTTCTCTTAATTCTTCTTCTTCTCCTTTTTCTTCTTCTAGCTATTTTTATATCATCTTCTTCTCTTGATAATTCTTCTGAATCATATTATTCTTTTATTTTTTGTTCTTCATCTTCTTTTTCTCCTACTCCTTATTCTATTAATTCTTATACTTCTTTTTCTTTTTTTTATTCTTCTCTTTTTTCTTTATCTTATTCTTCTTCTTTTTATTCATCTCTTTCTTCTCTATCTTGTTCTTCTTCTTTTTATTCTTCTCTATCTTGTTATTCTTCTTTTTATTCTTCTCCAACTACTTCTTCTCCTTCTTCTACTCCATCTTCTCATTCTCCTTCTTATTCTCATTCTTTTCCTTCTTCTTCTCCATCTTCGCCTTCTACTTCTTCTTCTCCATCTTCTCCTTCTTCTACTTCTTCTCCTAATTTTTCTTTTACTTATTCTTCTTTTGAATCTTCTTATACTCCATCTTTTTTTCAATCTTTTTTTATTCTTTTTATTCTTCTCCTCCTTTTTTTGTCTTCCTCTCGTTATTTTTCTTTTTCTGCTTTTCCTTCTTCTAGTTCTTCTCCTTATTCTTCTTATCCTTTATTCTTCTCCTTGTTCTTATTCTACTTTATTATTCTTCTTCTTCTTTTATCTCATTTGTTATTCTCCTCCTTTTTCTCCTTTGTTATTATCCTTCTTCTTTTTCTCCTTTGTTCTTCTCTTTTTTCTTTTTCTCCTTCTTCTTCTTCTCTGTATTTTTCTTCTCCATCTTCTACTTCTCATTTTTATCCTTCTTCTCTGTCTTAACCTTCTTCTTATCCTCCTTTTTTTATCCTTCTTCTTCTCCCTCTTATCCTTCTTCTTATCCTCCTCCTTTTTATTTTTTTTCTTCTTATTATCCTTCTTCTTCTTCTTCTTATTCTTCATATACTCTATCATATTTTTCTACATCTTGTTCTCGTTCACCTTCTTTTTATATTTTTTTATTTTCTTCTTCTTCTAATCGTACTTTTTTTTTCATCTCATTCTTCTTCTACTTCTTATTTTTTTTTTCTTATTTGTTACTCCTTTTTTTTATTCAATTATTATATTTAAGCTACTTCTTCTTCTCCTTTTTCTTCTTCTATTTTTTCTTATTCATTTTCTACTTCTTTTTATTCTTCTTTTCATTCATCTTCAACTCCTCCATCTTTTTATAATTATTCTTCTTTTCCTTCTTCTTGTTCTAGTTCTTCTTCTACAGCTTCTTCTTCTTCTTTTTTCTTCTTCTTTTTTTCCTTATTCATTTTATTTTTTTTTGTTTCTTTTTCTTCTCCATCTTTTTCTGCTCTGACTTCTTTTTCTTCACCTTCTTCTTCTTATCCATCTTTTTTTTCTTCTCAATTTTCTTCTTCTCCTTCTTTTTCTCCTTCTCCTTTTATCCTTCTCCTTTTTTTAATTCTTGTTCTTTTCCTACTTCTATTACTTCTTCTTATCATTTTTTCTTTTTCACCTTTTACTTTTTCTCATTCTTTTTTTTCTTCTACTTCTTATTCTTCTTCTCCATCTTTTTCTTCTTCTTCAAATTATTCATCTTTTTCTCCTTCTTCTTGTCCTCATTTTTTTTCTCCTTCTTCTTTCCTCTTTCTTTTTTTCTCCTTCTTCTTCTTCATCTACTTCTTATCATTCCTATTCTTTTATTTATTTTCATTCTTTTTCTTCTTTTTCTCCTACTACATCTTATACTCCTTCTCCATTATCTTCATATCCTCCTTCTTCTTCATCTATTTTTTCTCCAATTTATTCTGCTCCTTCTCCTTCTTCTACTTCTAATTTGTCTCCTTCTTCTTTTTCTTCTTTTTTCTACATCTACATCTTCTACTTTTCAATCGTCATCTTTTGCTTCTTTTTATACTCCTTATTCTCCTTTTAGTTCTTCTTCTTATCCTTCTTATTATTCTCATTCTTCTTTGTCTACTTATCTTCATTTCCTTTTAATTTTTCTATTACTTTTTCTTATCATTTGTTTTCCATTTATTTGATTTTTCCTTCTTCTTTTTATCTTTCTTTTTCTCCTTCTCCTACTCCTCTTTCTTTTTCTTCTTCTTCTTCTTCTTCTTCTTCTCTTTGTTCTTCTTCTCCATCTCCTTCTTCTCTTTATTATTCTTCTTCTCCTTCAACTTCTCCTCTTTCTTCTTCTCCATTTTTTTAATCTCCATCTTGTTGTCCTTATTATTCTTCATCTTATTCTTCTAATTCTTCTTCTTTTCCATAATTTTCTTCTAAACCTTATTCATCTCATTTTTCTTCTTTTCCTTTTCCATTTTCTTTTTCTCATCCTAATTCTTCTTATCCGTTTCCTTATTCTTCTTCCTATTCTTTTATTATCCTCCTTCTTCTTCACATTCTTCTTTGTATTCTTCTTCTCCTTCTTCTTATTTATTTCTTCTTCTACTCTTCCATCTTTTTATACTTATTCTTCTCCCTTATTATTCTTCTCAATCTTATTCTCCTTTTCATTCTTCTTCTAAATAATCTTCTTCTCCTTTTCATTCTTCATCTCCTTATTCTTTTTACTCTCATTCTTCTTGTTCTCTTTCTTTTTCTTCTCATTTCTATTCTCATTCTTCTTCTTTTTGTTTATTTTCTCCTTATTCTTATTCTTCATTTCCTCCTTCTTCATATTATCATTCTTCTTCTTTTACTTCTTCTTCTACTCATTCTACTACTTTTAATTCTTCTTCATTCTCTTTTTAATTTTCTCTTTCGTATTTTAATCCTTCATCTTCTTATCCAACTTTTTTCAACCCTTTCTTCTTTTCTCCATCTTTTTCTCATTCATATACTTTTTCTCCATCTTTTTATCATTCATATACATTTTCTCCATTTTGTTTATTTGCTACTTTTTGATCTTCTCGTGTGTTTTCTTCTTTTTCTTCTTTTCCATCTTATTATTCTTATTCTTCTTTTTCTCCTCATTTTTATAATATTCTTCTTCTTATGTTTTTTCTTTCTTCTCAATCTTATTCTTTTGCTTTTTCTTCAACTGCTCAATCTTCTTATGATTTTTCTTCTTCTCCTTCTTCTTCTTCTTCTTCTCCTCCATCTTCTTCTTCTCTTTCATTTTCTTCTGTTTTATTTTTTTCCTACTTTTTCTTCAACATCTCCTACTTCTTCTTCTCCTTTGTATTCTTCTTTCCAACTTCTTCTTCTCTTTTTTTTATTTCTTCTTTTTTTTCTCCATCATCTTCTCCATCTTTTTCTTTTCCTTCTTCTTCTCACTCTTCCTCTTCTCCTTTTACTTCTTCTTCTCTTCTACTTCTTCTCCTTCTACTCCTTATTTTCATTTTTTTATTCTTCATTTCCTTCTTTTTTCTGCTTTTTATTTTCTCTTTCTTTTATTCTAATTCTTCTTTTCCCCTTCTTCATCACCTTTTTCCTTCTTTTCCTTTTTCTTCTTCTTCTATTTCATCTTCTTCTCCTTTTGTTTCTCCATCTTTTTATTCTTTATCTTTCTTATCTTCTAATTCTTTTACTTCTTGATCTCCTTCACCAAATTCTTCTTCTACTACATCTTCTTCTCCTTCTTCTTCTCCTCCCCCTTCTTCTTCTACTTCTTTTTATTCTCCTTCTTTTTCTATAGCTTCTTTTTATCCTTCTTCTTCTTCTTCTTCTCATTATTCCTATTTTCCTTTTCATTTTTCATATTCTCCTTCTTCTCCGTAATAATCTTTTCATTCTTATGCTTTTCATTATTATTTTCCTACTTTTCTCTATATTCTTTTTCTCCTTTTACTTCTTCTCCTTCTTGTCATACTTCTTATTCATCATCTACTGGTCTATATTCTTCTTCTTATCATTCTTCTTATTCTTCATCTACTGCTCTATATTATCCTTCTTCTCATTCTTCTAATTATTTATATGCCGCTCTATATTTTCCTACTTTTTCTATTTGTTCTTTTTATCCTATTACTTCTTCAACTTCATTTTCTTTTTCTGCTTCTTTTTTTTTTCTTCTTCTTCACTTTCTTCTTATTCTCCTTCATTTTATTTTACTTTTTTTTCTTTTTTTAACATTCATCTTTTTCTCATTCTTCTTTGTCTTCATATTCTTCTTCTCATTGTACTTATTCTCTATGTTCATCTTATCCTTTATCATATTCTCTTTTTTTTATTATCATTCTTATTCTTCTCCTTCTTCTTCTTCTTTTTCTTCTTCTCATTTTTATTATTTTCCTTCTTTTCCTTATTCTTCTTATACATCATATTATTTAAATTCTTTTCTTTATCTCCTCCATCTTCTCATTATTCTTCTCCTTCTTCTTTTACTATTTTTTTTACCTTCTTCTTCTCCTTCTTCTAATCCTCCTTGTTCTCTTTCTTCTTCTAATCCTTCTACTTCTTTTTCTTCTTCTACTTCTCATTCTTCTTTTCCTTATTCTTTTCCTTTCTTTCTCAAACTTTTACATGCTTTCTTATTCTCTTTCTTCTTCTCCTTTTGCTCCATCTTATTCAACTCCTTTATCTTCTTTCATTCTACTTTTTGTACATCTTCTTCTCTCATTCTTCTCCTTTTATATCTTCTTCTTCTTCTATTATTAATGTTCTCCTTCTTCTTTGTTATGTAAGTTGTTTTTTGATAATCTGTTTGTATAACCAAATGTTTTTCTGTTTTATAATTTTCATGTAAGTGCAGGAAAAGAAATATTAAGAGGCTGGGGATGCAGCAGTAGCACAATAACGAAGGTCTCATTGTCTGGTTAGTGGGCCAAAATTTTTGGAGCATAGCCTGACACGTCCCATGATCCGACCCACTCCAGTTAAATGAACCGAGAGAATTTTTTTTAATTATAAATAATTTGTAATTTTAATTTTGGGTTACTCTTTTTGGACTAGGGAACTATTCATCGCCTTCTCTCTCTCTCTCTCTGGGCGATTTATCACGACTGCTCTGTGCTGCATACAGTAAGAGGATCTTTTTTGAAAGTTTAATATGTAACGCATAACCATTTTCTGGTAGATATAGCTAGTCGTATTGAGCGACTAGCGAACCACGTTATTCCTGGTGTTTTATTTCTCATTTTTTATTCTGCCAAGGTTGGATTGTTGGATAGGATATATATAGGTTGTTTTTCTGTTGTTCGTGTTGTTTTCTATATCTTAATATCACTACCGTGGAAGCGCAATTGCCCAATATTCTTCTTATTTTTCTTCTTCTTCTTCTTTTTTAAATCTTCTTCTACTTCTTTCTCTTTTCATTCTATCTTTTTCCTTCGTCTATTTCTTATTTTTCTTCTATTTCTTTACCTTCTTCTTCTTCTCTCCTTATTCTTCTTCTTATTCTTCTTTTCTTCTCCTTATTTTACTTTTTACTTCTTCTTCTTCTACATATCCTTCTTCTTATTTTCCTTATTCTAATTCTCTTTAATCTTCTTCATTTTTTCTTCATGTCCTTAAATTTCTTTGTGTTCTCTTTCTCCTTATTCTTCTTCTCATTCTTGTTCTTGCCCTTTTTTTCTCGTTCTTCTTCAACTCTTTTTCTTCTCATTATTCTTCTTATCATTCTATTTATAATCTTTCTTTTTCTACTCATTCTACTTCTTCTCTCATGTTCTTCTAGTCATTCTTTTTCTCCTCCTCATTTCTATTATATTTCTTTTTTTCATAATTCTTCTTCTCCTCCTTCAATTTCTCCTTCTTCTTCTTTTCTTTTTATTCTTATATATTTTTTGTCTTTCTTCTTCTCTTCCTTCTCTCCTGCTCTTTCTATTCTTTCTTTTTCTTCCACTTCTTCTTCTTCTCCTAATTCTTTTTTTCTTTTTATTATTATTATTATTATTATTATTCTTCTTCTTCTACTTTTCCATCTTCTCCATCTGCTTTTCCATCATCTCCTTGTTTTTTTTATGATTCTTATTCACATCCTTCTTCTTTCCACCGTCTTCTAAATTTTTTAATTCTTTTTATTATCCTTTTCTAATCCGTATTCTCCATCTACTTTTTCTTCTCCTTTCTTTCTTCATTTTATTTTTTTTCAATTTTTTTATTCCTCTCCTTCTAAATCTTCTCTTTGTTTCATTCTTCTTCTTCTTCACCTTCTTCTTCTAGTTCTTCTTCTTCTTCACATTCTTTTTATCCTCCTTCTACATCTTTATCTTATCTCTCTTCTTTTCTAGTTCTTCTTCTTTTCCTACTTCTTCTTCTACTTCTTCATCTTATATATTTTTCTTCTTCTTTTTCTTCTTTTTTCCTTTTTTTATTCTCCTTTTTTTCACCTCCTAATTCGTCTTCTCATTCTTATTCTTCTACTTATTCTTCTGTTCCTTTTTGTCTTCTACTTATTCATTTTTTTTTCTTCTAAATCTATTTATTCTTCTTCTTATTCATCACCTTTTATTTCTCCTTTTATTTCTTCTTTTCTAATCCTTCTTCCTCTCCTTCTTCATCGTCTACTTCTATTTCTTCTCCATCAACTTATTTTTCAACTTCTTCGTCTCCAACTTATTCTTCTCCAACTTCTTCTTTTTCTTCTCATTTTTTTTTCTCTTTTTTTTAATATCTTCTTTTATCATTCTTGTTCTTTGTCTCATTCTTCTTCTTCTTCTTCTTCTTCTGTTTTTTCTTCTTTTCATTCTTCTTCTTTCCTTCTTCTTCTTTCCTTTCTTTTTCTTCTCCTTCTTCTCATTCTTCTTATTCACCTTCTTTTTCTCCTTCTTTTTTATATTTTTTTAATTCTTATCCATTTGCTTGTTCCTCTACTTTTTTTTATTCTTCATCATCTCTTTAGTTTACTTCTCTAGCTTTTTCTTTTACTTCTATATCTTCTCCTTCTTATTGTTCTCCTTTGTTCTTCTCATTCTTCTTATTCTCCTTCTTCTTATTTCATTCTTGTTCTTCTCCTTCTTCTTCTTTACTTTTTCTTCTTTTTCTTCTTCTTTACTTTTTCTTCTTTTTCTTCTTCTTTACTTTTTCTTCTTCTTTACTTTTTCTTCTTTTTCTTCTTCTTCTTGTCCTTCTTCTTCTACTCATACTTCTTTTCATTCTTTGTCTTTTCTTTTTTTTTCTCTGTTATCTTCTTCTCTTTCTACTTTTTCTACTTTTAATTCTTCTTCATCTTCTTTTATATTTGTCATTCTTCTTCTTCTATTTTTTCTTCTTATCCTTGTTCTATTCTTTTATTTTATTTTGGTTCTTTTTAATATCCTTTATATTCTTTTCCTTCTACATTTAGTTTTTCTTCTTTTTCTAGTTCTTCTTCTAATTTTTATACCTTTTCATACTTCTTCTAATCCTTCTTCTTCCCATTCTTATTCTTTTCCTTCTTTTTCTTCTCCTTATACTTCTTATCATTCTTCATATTATCATTCTTTTTGTTCTACTTTTTCTCTTATTCTTCTTATCTTTCTCCTTCTTATTCTTTTTTTTCTTCTTCTTCTACTTCTTTTTCTTCTCCGTATACTTCTTATCATTCTTCATATTATCATTCTTTTTATTCTACTTATTCTCCTTATTCTTTTTATCTTTCTCCTTCTTATTCTTTTTCTTCTTCTACTATTTTTACTTCTTCTACTTCTTTTTTTTATTCTACTCCTTTTTCTTCCTCTTCTTCTTTTCATTCTTTCTTCTTCTACTTCTTCTTCTTCTACTTCTTTTCATTTTTACTTCTTATTCATCTTCTTCTTTTCTTCTTCTTATTGTTCTCCTTCTCCATATTTTTATTTTCCATCTTTATTTTCTCTAATGTCTTCTTCTCTATATTCTTTTGCTTCTTCTCAAATTCTTCGACTCCTTTATCTAGTTCTCTTTCTTCTACTTATCCATCTTTTTTTTTGTTCTTCTTCTTCTTCTTCTAGATCTTTTCTTTCTTTCTTTCATTTTCTCCATCTTTTTCTTCTCCTTTTCTTTTTCTCCATCTTTTTCTTCTCCTTTTCTTTTTTTCAATCTTCTTCTTATACTTCTTCTTTTTCTCCTTTTTATTCTTCTCCATCTTCTTTTTATCAATCTTTTTCTTCTCCTTCTTCTTCTGTAATTATTGTTCCTCTAATTCTTCTTCTTCTCAATTCCTTCTTTTTTTATTCTTTTTTTATCATCGCCTTCTCATTCTACTCCTTCTCCTTCTTCTACTTCTGCTTCTTCTTCTCCTCCTTATTCTTCTCCTTCATCTACTTCTCATTCTTCTTCTCTTTATTCTTTTTATTCTTCTACTTCTACTTCTTCATCTTCTCCAACTACTCCTTCTACTTCTACTCCTTCATCTTTTTCTATTCTTCTTATTGTCCAACTTCTTTTTTTTCTTTTCTATCTTATTCTTCTTCTCTCCTTTATGTTCTTCTTTTTCTTCTTATTCTCTTACTTCTTATTTTCAATCTTGATATTCTTTTTCATAATCTTCTCATTCTTTTTTTTTCTTTTCTTTCTCTTTTGCTTCTTTCCTTTTATTTCTTCTTATTTTATTTTTTTCTTCAAAATGTTCTTCTTCTCATTCTTCTTCTTTTTCCTTCTTCTATTTCTACTTTTCTACTTTTTAATTTTCAATTTTTTTTACTTTTTCTTCTTCTCATTCTTTTTATTCTCGTTCTTCTACTTATTCTACTCATTATTAGCTTTTTCCTTTACCTTCATTTCTCCTCCTTCACCGACTCTTTCTTTTTATTATCCTCTTTATTCTTCTTTTGCAACTTCTTTTTTTCCTTCCTATTCTTTTTTTTATTCTTGGTATGTTTCATCTCCGTCTTATTTTCCATCTCTTTCTTATCCTTCTAGTTCTTCTAATTTTTCTTCTTTTTCCTTTTTTTATTCCTATTGTACTTCACCTTCTCCTTCTTCTTTTCTCTTTCATTTTTTCTCCTACTTTTTCTTCTCGTTGTTATTGTTCTCTATCTTCTTTTTTTGATTTGCTTTCTCCTTCTTCTCCTTTCCTTCTTCTTATTCTCCTCATTCTTATTTTACTTCTCCTCCATCTTATTCTTTTTGTTCTTCTTATCATCCTTCTTTGTCTTATCTTTCTTCACTTTCTTCTTTTCTTTTTCTCCTCCTTTTTCTCCTTCAAATTTTTATCCTTCTTCATTTTTTTCTTCAGCTATTTCTTCTTCTTCTTCTCCTACTGCTTATTATCCTTCTTCTTCTTCTTGTTCATCTTCTTTTCCTTTTTCTCAACTCCTTCTTCTTCTTATCATTATTCTTTTCCTCCATCTTTTTCTTCTTCTTCTTATTTTACTTCATCTATTTCTCCTTCTTTTTCTTTTCTTTCTTCTACTTCTCTTTCTTATTCTTCTCTTTCTTATTCTTCTATTTTTTATTCTTCTACTTCTTCTTATCCTTCTTCTACTTTTCATTCTTTTTTTTATTATCCTTATTCTTCTCCTTCTGCATCTTCTTTTTCTACTCCTTCACCTTCTTCTTTTCTTCTTATTGTCCATGTACTTCTTCTTCTTCTTCTTCTCTATCTTTTCATCTTTTATCTCCTTCATGTTATGCTCTTAATTTTTATTCTCTTACTTCTTCTTCTCCATCTTCTTATTTTCATTCTTCTTATCCATCTTCTTATGTTCTTTCTTCTTTGTATTCTTATTTTTTTTTTATTCTCCTTATTTATCTTTTCCTTCTCTACTTTTTTCCTTCTTCTTATTCATCATCATTTCTTCTTCTTTTTTTTGTTTTCATTTTCTTATCTTTCTTCTTCTTCTTCTCCTTCTTTTACTTTTTTCTTCTTTTTCTGCAATTTTTTCTTCCTCTTCTTCTCCATCAATTTCTTCTTCTTCTTCTCCTTCTCCTTCTTCTCTTTCTTCATCTTCACATTTTTACTCCTCTCCTATTAAATCTTCTCTTTGTTCTCTCTCTCCTTCTTCTTATTCTTCTTCTCATTCTTCTTCTCCTCCTTCTTTTCCTTCTTCAGCTTCTCATTCTCCTTATCCTCCTCCTCCTCCTCCTTCTTCTTCTTCTCTTATTTAATCTTCTTCTATTTATTCTTATCATTCTTCTTCTCTTACTTCTTTTTCTACCAATTCTTCTTCTTCTCATTTTTTTTAATCTTCTTCACCATATGTTCATTCTTCTTCAAATAATTATTCTTCTCTTCTTTTATTTACGTTCTTGTTATTTTTTCTTCTTTTTCTCCTTCTCCTTCTTATCCAACATCTTCTTCTCCATATTTTTATTCTCTTTCTTATTCTTCTATTCTCCTTCTTTTTCAATGTTCTTATTAGTATCATTCTTATTCTTCTTCTTTTCTTTTTCTACTACATCTTCTTTTCCATCTTTTTCTTCCTCTACTTCTTTTTATTTTCCTTCTTCTTTTTCTTCTTCTTTACCTCCTCCTCCTTCCTCTTCACTTTTTCTTCTTCTTTTCATTTTTCTTCTTCTTCTCGAGCTTCTACTTTTTTTTACTGCTTCTCCTTCATCTCCTTACTCTTCTTCTTCTTCTTCTCCTCTTTTTTATTCTCCCTTTTACTTTTCTTTTTTCTTATTCTCCTTATTATATTTCTTCTTCTTCTTCCTCTTCTTCTCTTTCTTATCATTCTTTTTATTCTCCATCTTTTTTTCATTTTTCTTCTTATTTTTCTTATTCTTCTCCTTCTTTATCTTCTTGTTCTTATTCTTCTCCTTTTTCTCCTCCTCATTCATCTTTTTCTTATCTTTATTCTTATTTTTTTCCTTCTCCTTCATACTCTTCTAATACTTCTCCATCTCTTCTTCTCATTCTTCTTCTTCTCCACCTATTTCTACTTCTCATTTTTTTATCCATGTTCTTTATCTCTTTATTCTACTCATTCATTTTCTTAGTTCTTTCTTCTTCTCCTCTTTTTATCATTCTTCTTCTTCTTCTCATTCTTCTCATTCTTCTTCTTCTCATTCTTCTCCTCCTCCTTATTCTTCTAATTCTTCTTCTAATTTTTCTTCTCCTCCTTTTTTTATGCTTCTTCTTCTTCTCTTTCTTCTATGTCTTGTTATTCTTTTTCCTTCTTCTTCTTCTCCATCTTTTTATTATTATTCTTCTTCTTATATTTTTTTTCCTTCATCTTCTTCTTATCCATCTTATTCAACTAATTCTTCTGCACCATTTTCTTTTTTTTTTAAAAGGCTTTTATCATTTATTAAAGAAAACATACCCCTCACTTGTAGGCGGAGAAAAACCTTTACAACCTAAGAAAGCTATTTATAAGACATTCCATTTACAGGGCAATTCCCTAGCCCGAAATATAGAGAATTATCCTTATTTAAGATTAACTGTGATGGAAGCCCCTCTCTTTGTGATTCTTCATTATTATATAACAGTGAACAGCATGTAGACTTTCCACACCAGCAGGTATATTCATATCAGCAGCGGGAGGACTCATGGCAGCAACAGAGTGCTCTCTACATGGGTATATGCACTGTGTAAATTTTTGTTCTCCCCTAGCAACAATAGACTTCGCATATGGCAGCAACAGACAGCATCAGACTTTCCCCAGCTTCTTCTTTATTCTCCCATCATCCTAATTTTTGTTTAGGCAGGTTTTCCATGATATGTACTCCTTTATTTGATATTGTCTCTACATCTGTGTGGTGGCAGTTTTAGCAGCAGCACTGAAGGCTCTTTTCTTCAAGGCAGCAGCAGCAGCAGCATTGGAGGCTCTTTAGCAGCAACAGCAACACTGGAGGCAGTTTTAGTCAGCATATGGGGTAGTGCTGCCCATGTGGTCGGGCCTCTATCTCTCCTCTTCCCCGTGCGTCTAGCTCTTTTCTTCACAAGTTTCCAGCCATCTTCCTTCCTCGTTTATACACTGCCGATCCTGTAACAAACCCAAAGAGAAAACAAAAAAACGACCGTGCCTACCAGATCTTGACACCCTATTACCCTTATCCTTGATTAAACTTATACAACATAAGACTAAAGCTCCACAGAATTGTCGATTTCTCCTCTTTAACATTCTGCAAGGAAAAGACAGAATACATATTATCCTGCAAGAAAAGTTAAAGTACATCCTTTCTAAAGAGAATATCGAATTCTGCCGAAATGCAGAATTAGCACATATTTTGGATATCCAGAATTTTTAAATTACATACATATTATTATGACACCCTTACATTTTAGCTATGCACTATTCCGCCGAAATGCAGAATTAACACATCCTACAATGGGATCTCCTTCATTTTAGCTATGCACTATTATACCCTTACATTTATACCATATTTTAAGATACTCATTTTTCTGCCGAAAAGCAGAGTTAATATGTATGTAATTGTGAGATAAAAATTCTCTGCAATGGTGAATTCCCACACAATCCAGTAGAAAGATGAGACTTTGTCATACCTTCGTGGTCTGTTTATTTGTTCTAATATAAGGAAAACCCATTTTATCTAAACATGTTATTCCCTTTAGTTTATTTGGCATGAATTTCTCATTATATTCTATATCTCCTCTGGTGGTGCCTATTTTAGATAGACTGTCCGCTAGATTTTAGCTTCTCTATATATATGTATTATTGAGGCCTTCAGTTCGTCCAAAAGACTAAGAATTACTTCTAGATCCTCTTCATACCTCCATAATATTTTCTTATTGATTACTGTATCAACTAATAATTTTGAATCTACCTGAACTTCAATGTTTTTAAAGTTTAGCTGCTTACATATCTCTAACCATGATTTTAATGCTCTAATTTCTGATTCTAAAGCTGAGGAGGCTCTACTAGATCTGGTGAAAGCTCTCTGTATTGTCCCTGTATGATCTCTTATTACCCCGCCTCCTCCTGCTATTCCAGTGTCCCTGCTAAAACTCCCATCCGTATTAAGTGAGAGTTTACCAACCAGCGGAGCATTCCACTGTATACATTTAGCCCATTGCTGTTTTAAAACTTTGTATGTGAGATCCCATTCTTTCTCAAGCTTCTTTTCTTGTTTCATTTCCTGTATAACTATCGGTTTTATTATTGATATATTACATATCTCCTTTCTAATATCTTTTATAATTTCTGTTAAATTCATCCTTATATTTTCAAATTTATTTTTGTTTCGAGATTTCCATATAGAGGTGTCAAACGGGCCGGGCCGGCCCGGCCCGGCACGAGGCACGGCACGGTTCGGCCGTGCCTGGGCCGGCCCGGCACGTTCAAAAACTGTGCCCGGGCCCGTGCCGTGCCCGGGCGAAGCACGGCACGCCGGCACGGGTCCATCCCGTGCCGGTCCCGCAGGCACGCGTGGCACTGGCGGCGTGCCACGCGTGCCGTGGCGTGAGTCGTGACTCGAGTCACTCGACACATCAGGCTCAGGGCCCCCCCCCGGTAAAAAGATCGCGGGTCGGGTCCAAACAGACCCGATCCGCGGTATTTTCTGCCGAAAACCGAGAAAATCGATATATCTAACGGGAAAAAAAAAATTTTCAAAATTTGAGCGATTTTCAGCCCTTGGATTCGACTCCAACGGCTAGGGGGCAGAATCCGACGGTCCTCGTGATTCTGCCCCTTAAATATAATAAAAAAATTCAAAAAAAATAATAAAAAAATAATTTTTTTTAAAAAAAAAACTTTAATTAGCCTATAAATTCTACCCCCCTCCCTATAAAATTTATGTTTTTCAAAAACATTAATCCTCTCTATATTTTCTCTCTCTCACATAATCCGTGCTTCTCTCTCTCGGCCCTCGTGTTTTTGATTTCGGCTTGGATTTTCGTGAAACTCAACTTGAGTTTTGAACATCAAAGCTTCCTGCGGGCTGCGGTGCATCTTGCACGTGAGTGACCTCATTGCTTTTACCGGGTAATATAATTTGCTTTTTTTTTATTTTCTCTCTCTAAAGCTTCTCTCTCTAGAAAAAAGTACGAAAAATAAAAAATGACAAATTCACCTAACACAAATTTAAATTTTGAAAATGAAAATGTTAGTGTTACACAAATGTCTGTGGCTCCTGAAACTTTGGTTTCTCCTGTCATCTCAGCCCAAAGTTCCAAAAAACAAAAACTAGGAGGACTTCTGTAGTTTGGACACATTTTAAAATAATAACACAATTAGATGTTAGGGGTGAGGAACATGAAATGGCACAGTGCAAATATTGTATGCGACTTTTAACATGCAAGAGTACATGTGGGACTGGGCACCTAAAGAGGCATGCTGAAATATGCTCCAAAAAACATGGACCGTTAGATCCTAGGCAAACCCAACTTGGCACTACATTTTTTGAGACTGGATCGAGTTCAGTCTCAAAGTTTACTCCCTTCGTATACTCCAGCAAGTTGGGTAGGGACGGCATGGCCAGGCTCATCACATTGATGGGTCTTCCGATCAGATTTTCGGAAGATCCGAGGGTAGTGCGCATCATGCAGACTTATTTTCAGCCATCCTATCGTAGGATTCCTAGGTCCACATCTAGGAGTGACATACTAAAGATATATAAGTTAGAAAAACAAAAAATAATTAAGGAATTTTTGGCATTTAGTGGAGTGGTGTCCGTGACGTCCGATATATGGACATGTCACGATGATTCTTCTTATGCATGTATCACTAGTCATTATGTCGATTCAAACTGGACAATAAATAAAAAAATATTAGGATTCACAGAGATTCTTCATCCTAATGATGGCCCGGCCATTTTTGAGTGTATGATGAAAATATTTAGGGAATATAAAATTCAAAATAAAATTTTTAGTGTCACTTTCGATAATGCTGCGAATAATGGAGTAGCGATCAATATGTTTGTTAGGAATATTAGAGACGCACCTTTAGGAGAGATATTTCATGTCAGATGCATGTGTCATGTTATTAACCTGATAGTTCAAGCGGGTATGAAGGTGTGTTCCCCCGCGTTGGAAAATATACGCAATGCACTCAAGTATATTCGCACTCCTCGCAGACTACAAGAGTTTGGTAATCTCTGTTTGTCTGCGAATCTTAAGAAGAAGAAATTCCAATCTGATGTGAGACATCGTTGGAATTACACGTACCTGATGTTGGAATCATGTGTTGGATACGAACATGTGATATCCGACTACGTCAATAGTAAGAGTGGCGAACTTATTGTTGACGACACTGACTGGGATTCAGGAATTTCATTTATGAAATTCCTGAAGATATTTTATGACACGACGAACATGTGTTCGTCGGTTTATACGCCCACCACTTGCATTGCACTCCGTTGCATATGCAACATTAGTAGCATGTTTAGGATGTATCGAGCGGACCCGACGCTCACCCATATGGTTGCAGAGATGGAGACCAAGTACCTGAAGTACTGGTCCACCATTCCATCTCTTTATTGCCTCGCAGCATGCATGGACCCTAGGGCTAAGGTGGAAGGGGTTGAAAACACCCTGACATTCATTTCCTCGTGCATGAACCTGGAACAGCCACCTGAAGGGTTCATTTACGAGAAGTTGACAGACCTATATACATACTACGATACTAGGTATGGTGGTGGTGGTGTTGAGACTGTGAGTACGGACACTGATACCTTGTTCGGAGATGACGCTTATTCCATTAACCTAGCGAGGGGGAAACGTAGGGGTGGACCTTCACATAGGAGCGAGCTGTCTCGGTACTTAGATACCGATTACTGCTCAATCCTATCACCTTCTGACAATAAGAATCTTGATTTATTACAGTGGTGGAAATTATATGAGTCCGCCTATCCCGTGCTATCTAGGATGGCACGGGATCTACTGACTCCTCCAGTGTCGAGCGTAGCATCGGAGTCTGCTTTTTCTGTTGCAGTGAACATGATTTCGGATAGGAGATCGAGATTACGTCCAGATATGGTTGAGGCTTTGGCATGTTTGAAGGATTGGGAGGAATCGAGATTTAGCATCAGTGATCGTGCTGAAGCTGGGACTATGACAGACACTGCAGTCGCATCCACATCCACTACGATGGCAGAGGAGCTGATTGCCGATGATGATGACCCATATGATACTGATCTTGATGTTGCGGCTGATGATTCTCATTATATGCCGCTTGACGATTGATGCTCATCTGCTCTTTTTTTTCGATATTTTTTTTTATTTATACGCTTTGTTTGTACTTTGTATTATACGTTGTGTTGAAGTTGAAACTTATACTTTTTTTTTCGGAGTATTGGTTTCAAAAGCATGAATGGTAATTTTTATTTGCGTAGTTTAAATTTTTTTTTATAAAATTTTTACTAACTTAATGTATTTAATTATTAATTTAAGATTTAAATATTATTTTAAAATTTATTAACTTTAAATCTTAATATTTAATTAATACATTATAATATTAAAAAATGCTAAACTTAATTGAAAAAAAAAATAAATTTTCTAATTTTTTTTTACATACTTACATTTAATTTTAAATGTAATATTTTTTACAAAAAATTTTATTTTTTATTTATTACATAAACTTAAATAAAGATAAACAGAAAATTAATAAAAAAATTTAAAAAAAAAAAAATTTTTTTATTCTGCCAAGTCAAAGTGCCAAGTGCCAAGCACGGGCCGTGCGCCCGTGCCCGTGCTTGGCTGTTGGTGTTGCGTGTTGCCTGTTGGCTCCCGGGACCCGGACCCCGGTTGAGCAAACGTGCCCGAGCGGGCCGGGCACGGCGCGGCACGGCCTCGCCGTGCCCACGGGCCGTGCCGTGCTGGGCCGGCCCGTTTGACACCTCTATTTCCATATGCACCAAATAATTAGATGCGGCAGTTTCTGATTAAGCCATTTCGTGGTGGGGCTTTTCGTGTGTTCTTTTTCCCATTTTTTAACTTTATCTATTAATCCATCATCTATTTTACATATTCTTTTTTCCCCTTCCATCTCTCTCCATATTTCTGCTGCAATGGGTCCATTAGAAAGCAAATGATCAGTTGTTTCAACCGCTTGTGAACAGCATTCACATCTTGATGCCATGTTTATTCCTTTCTTTTGTATATTTCTATCTACCGGTATAGCATTCATTAAAGCCTTCCATGTGAAGGAGCACATTTTTTGCGGGATGTTTTCTTGCCATACCCATTTAAATAGAGTTTGAGCCGGTTTTTTCTTTCTGACCAAATCTTTTGCCGACTTGAGGGAAAAATTTCCTTGTGGTGTTAACGTCAATTTCTAGCCACTCTTCTTTAGTATAGAGTGTGAGTCTACTATCTCTTTTTGTTTTTCCATTGACTTCCAGCTGTTCGAAGCTTTCTTAGTGGTCTTATTCTTATTATCTAAATATCTTGCCCGCATATATTTAGCCCAAAGATTATCGCTTTCTTTAAATCTCCACCAGCTTTTACAGTCCCAGGCAGCTACCAAGTCCTGGAGGCTCATCAAACCTAATCATGCTTCCTCTTTCGGATAACAGATACTTTTCCAGTCCTTCTAGTGTAGTTTATTTCTGCCTTGTTTTTTACCCCATAAGAAGTTAGCCATTTCTGATTCGAGTTTTTTAATAAATTTTTTAGGGGGATGTATTACTGATAAAATGTGTGTTAGCGTGCTTTGTACTACATGTGAAAGCAGCGTAATCCTCCCCCCAAATCCCAGGAGCTCTTCTTTCCATCCTGCTATTTTCTTTCTTAGCATGTCTTGAAGGTAAATTAGATATTCTTCCTTCAACCTCCCCTCATATATCGGACAACCTAAATACATTAATGCCCCTTTAATTTCTACAAAACCTGTAATATTTTTTATTTTATCTACTAACTTTAATTTTGCATTTTTAGCAAGCATGAACTGACATTTACTTTTATTAACCATTTGGCCTGTCTCTTTTTCAAATATTTGAAGAAGATCCATAAGATTCATTAAAGACTTTATGCTAGCATTAGTAAATATTATAAGGTCATCTGCGTAAGCTAAACAGCCTATTCTGGGTGTATTCCTTGGTTGTCTGAATGACATTATTTTACCTTCAGATATTTTTTTATTCAAGTTTCGAATTAATAGTTCTAAATAGATATCAAATAGAAGGGGGGATAACGGATCCCCTTGCCTTAAACTTTTATTTGGTTTAAATTCCTCACTTAACTTACCATTTACCAGGACTCTTACCCAAGTACTTGAAATGCATCTATATATTAGATCTATGGTCAGCTCAGAGAAGCCGAACCTTCTTAACACAAAGCAAAGGGTATCCCATTCCGCTCTATCGAAGGCTTTCGATAGATCTAGTTTGACCACTAAGTTTTTTCCTCTAGATTTACCTCCTATTTCTTTCATCATTTCTGATGCAAGTTTTATATTTTCAATCATTAATCTATTTTTAACAAAGCCCATTTGTTCCTGAGATATTATTGAAGGTAAAATTAAACTTAGCCTATTTTGTAATATTTTTGCCAATATTTTATAAATAGCATTACATAAACTTATTGGTCTATAATCCTCACATTTCTGTGGTGATTCTTTTTTTGGAATTAATACTATAAAAGATTTTACCCATGATTTTTGGATTTCCGTACCTACAAAAAAATTTGCAATTGCTGGGACTAGCTCAGTTTTAATAGTATTCCAGTTTACCTGAAAAAAATAATTGTTCCAAACATCAGGTCCTGCTGCACTATCTTTATCAAGACTAAAGACAGCCTCTTTAACTTCTGGTTGTTCTGGGATCAATTCCATTAATTGATTTTGAGCTTCCGTAATGGTCGCCCTAATCTCTTGCATTAGAGAATTATCTGTCCTACATGACTGACTACATAGTTGATTTTCAAAAAAAATTTTAAAGAGAGCTCCTATTTCCTTTTCATTTTCTACCCATTTTCCTTCTTTGTTTATTAGACCTTTAATTTTATTTTTTTGAGATTTTATTTTAGACATACTATAAAAAAATTTGGTATTACGATCCCCATCTTTTAACCATTTTATTTTTGCTCGTTGTTTCCAGTAAATTTCTTCCATGTGTAGTTTCAATCTCAGTTCTCCTTTAGCCTTACTTAATTCTATCCGAGTTTCATTATTATTAGTGGAGTCAAAATCTTGCTCCAGCTTGGCTACTTTTTCTTCTAGTTTTTTTAGCTCCTGATTTAATTCCCCAAAAACCTCTTTATTCCATGTTTTTAAACAGGCTTTTAGCCTCAGAAGTTTAATTGATAGAACTTGCATCGGTTTACCCTCTACTGGCTCTTTCCAAGACTCTCTGACAAGTCCTGCAAAACTCGCATGCTTTACCCACATATTTTGAAATTTAAAATTAGATGTATTACCCTGGTTTCTTTGAATCGTGATAAGCAGGGGGCTATGGTCAGAGCAAGTTCTATATAGGTGTCTAAGTCTCGTAATCCCTTGTGAGGTAACCCACTTTGTGTTACACATTATCCTATCTAGTCGAGCCCAGATGACTCCTCTTTTTTTCCAATTATTGCACCAGGTATATCTCGAACCAGTGAAATCTATTTCCATTAGATTAGTAATGGCTATTGTGTCATTAAATTGTTTCATGGCTACCTTATCCGGTGGTTTACCACCCTTCTTTTCTTGAGGGTTTCTAATTATGTTAAAGTCGCCTCCTATAATCCAAGGTGAATTTCTACTTGCTATATCTTTCATTTCTTCCCATAAAGTCAACCTAGATTGTTTATCATTTTTTGCGTAAACTGCTGAGATTATTTGATCTGTGCTCTTATCTAATTTGAAATGTACTATTTGTTTAGTATCTTTTATTATTTCAATTTTCAATTTACTGTGCCATAAAATCCAAATTTTACTATTTAGGTTAGCATAAGCCTTATTAAATCCTAAAATTTCTCTATATTTATTTAGTGGATCCTGCAGGACCATTGGTACTGCAATAATCATTAGTGAGATTTTATGTTCTTTAATTAAAAGTCTTAATCTATTTATTGTGGGGCTATTAGCTACCCCCCTAACATTCCAATATAGGCATCTATCCATTAAAAACTAATTTAGCTTGAGCTCGAGTTGTACACTTAGATTCATAAGACATGTTAGCATATTTTTTCGTATTTCTTACTGTTTTAGGAGTGTGAGTAATTTCATGCCTAATCTCATTATATTTTACCTGTTTTCCGAGCACCATGGCCATTTGCTTTAAGGCCTCCATGGATTGGGTTCTTGAAAGATTCCCCCAATCTTCATTATAAATATATATATCATCCTTTGCTTTCACCTCAGGCTCGTCTTGAGATACATCACCCTTATGACTTGAAGGGCAACTAAAAAATTACCGAATCTTCTTCAGGGAAATCCAAAAGATCCTCGTCTATCCACGCATAATCATCAAGTTTTTCTTTCAATACAATTCTTGTTTTAGATGTTTTTTTATATTTTCTCTTGTGTTTTACCTCATCCCATCCTTTTTTTAAGCTAACATCATTCTCTATCCCCAAGTTAGTCTCTGTCAGGGTTCCTTCTTCTTGGGTAATATTTGGATAATCTTGTAGGATGCTTGATATTATTCCACTGTCCAGATTTCCCTTCGGCTGGATATTTTGTTTGAGAAGTGAAGCCTCCTCTTTCCTTACCCATTGCATCACCTTCCTACCTCCTCCTTCATGCTGCTGCCCATTGTTATGCTCTTCTTTCCCCACCTTGCACGATAAATTTTCATGCCCGAGCCTCTTACATTTTGTACAGTAGGGAGGAAGGCTTTCGGGGATGACAGTTTGCCAAAACCCCTCGGCATGTTCCCCTTCACCACTACCTATCCATATTTTGTCAGGCAGTTTAGTTAAGAGGTTTAGCTCGACACATACACGTGCTTTATTCGGCCTTGCCATGGTTCTTGTGGCTTCATCTCGTAACATGGGCTTACCCAAACACGATGAAATTGCATAGAGAGATGTTTCAGAGAAAAGATGGAGTGGCAGAAAAGGCAATGTAAACCATACCGGGTCTATAGCCGCCTCTTCAAGATGAGTAAAATCCTTTGTCCACTTCAGTATACGTATGGGGAAGCCGTCAACTTGTCATAATCCACGCTGCCATAGACGATATTGATCTTCCAGTTGAGAGCATTGGAGCACGACATGTTTGGCATCAAAATCAGCAAATTTCACCTTCCCCTTGAGCTTTAAATTGTCGATGAATTTCTGAACTCCAATCGCACGAGGCCTGCCGTGAGAGAACTTACCAACGAGTGTGTATTCGAAAGGTTCTAAGAGCCTTCGAGATTCTTCGGCAGAGAAGATGATAGCCGAGAGCCCGTTTTTATTCCCTTGAATTCGTGAAATCGGCGCGGTTCCCTTCACCATCGAAGCAAAAGACTTATTATTTAATAATAAGTCAGATTTTTCCATTCTCACCTTGAGTTGGGCTTGGTTTGAACAGCAATGGAGTGTTCTTCTTTCTTCGTTGCGCAATCTAGCAGTTACTCCTAAACTATACACTATCGAACAGCAATTCACGAAGCTATTTTCACAATAAATCCCTCAATTGTTCGCATAACAGTATATTCCAGATAATCACGAGAAAAAAAAGCTAGAGAAAAAAAATGCAAGAGAAAAACCCGAGAGGATTTTCGCGAGAGAACCAAGGAGCACTTCCGGCTTCTAACCTAGCTTATTGTTTCTTACAAATGTTGTTGTTCATGTTCACCCATATTGCTTCATTCCCATAACAGTTTTCCTTTTTGTAGATATTGGAAATATCACGAGAGAACCAAGGAGCACTTCGTTGCGTAAAACTAGCTGTTACACATAATAACACTTTGCAAATATAACCTCAAACAGCAATTCACGAAGCAATTTACACTATAGTTCACCCAACAATTCACATTAACAGTTTATTCAAGATAATCGCAAGCTAAAACGTTAGAGAGAAAACGCGAGAGAACCTGCAATTCACGAAGCAATTTGCACAATAATTCATTCAACAAATTCACATAACAGTTTATTTAAGATAAATCGCGAGAGAGAAAATCTAGAGAAAACTGCCGGAGAATTTTCGCGAGAGAGTTTTCGCGAGAGCTAGGGTTGAAATATTTTGATTTCTACACCATTTTCTTATTCTTCTTCTACTACTTCTTCTTCTCTATCTTCTTATAATACTTTTCTTCTCCTCCTTTTTCTTTTTTTCATTCATCTTGTTTTTCTTCATTTTATACTTCTTATTTTTCTTCTCTTTCTTCATTTTATCATTCTTCTTCTTCTCCTTCTTCTTCTCCTTTTTTTTATTCTGTCTTCTCCTCCTTCTTCCTTTACATTTGATAATTCTTCTTTTTCTTTTTCTACTTCTTCTTTGACTCTTCCTTCTTCTTCTTCTACTGCTCTTTCATCTTCTTCTCCTTTTTCTTTTCAGCCTTTTTCTTCTCCTTATTCCCCCCCCCCCTTTTCTTCTTTTCTTTTCGTCTTCCTCCTTTTCTTCTCCTTCTTTTTCTCTTTCTTTTACTTCTACATCTTTGTCTTCTCGTATTCTTCTCCTTCTTCTTCTTCTTCTTCTTCTTCTCTTCATCTTCTTTTTCCTCTTCTTATTCTTCTTCTTTTCCTTCTCATTCATCTCTTTTTCTTCTTTTCCCTCTTCTTTTTCTCATGCTTCTTTTTATCTTCCCTTTTTCTTTTTTTTCTTTTTTTTTCCTTCTTCTTCACTATAATCTTTTTATTGTCCTTCTTTTTCTTCTCTTTTTATTCATCTTCTCAGCCTTCTTCTTCTCCATCTAATTTTTTTATCTTCTTCTACTTCTTATTCTTCTTCTCCTTCTTCTCCTTATCATTCTTCTCCTCCTCCTTCATTTTCTCATTGTTCTTCTTCTCCTTTTTCTTTTTCTCCTTTTTATTTTTTTACTTCTTCTTCGCTTACTTCTTCATCTTCTCTTTTTCCTTCTTCTTCTTCTTCTTCTCCATATTCTTTATTCTACTTTTTTTCTCTTTCTTCTTCATCTACTTCTTCTTCTTTTCCTTTTTATTCTTTTCCTTCTTTTCTTTTCCTTATTCTTCTCTATTTTCTTCTCTTTCTATTTCTTCTATTTTTTCTTGTCCTCATTCTTTTTCTTCTCCTTTTTATTCTCCATAATCTTCTCATCCTTCTCTTTCTCCTTATTTTTCTTCTCCTTCTTCTTCTATTCCTTCTTCATCACCTACTACTACTTCTTCTTATTCTTCTTTTCTCATTTTCTTCTTCTTTACCTTCTTTCTTCTTCTCCATCTTATACATTTTGCTTCTTATACTAGTTCTTCTTCTTCTAATTCTTCTCCTTCTCATTCTTATTCTTCTTTTTTCTATTCTTCTCCTTCTTCTTCCCTTTGTTCTTTTTTTCCATCTTCTTCTTCGCCTTTTCTTCTTCTCCTATTTTCTTCTTCTTAATTTTCTTATCCTTCTTCTTCTTCTTCTAGTTCTTCTTCTTTTTAATATTATGATTATTCTTCTTTTCATTCTTCTCCTTCTTCTCCTCTTCCTATTTATTTTTCTTCTCCTTCTTCTTCTGTTTATTTTTCTTCTCCTTCTTCTCCTATTTATTTTTCTTCTCCTTCTCCTATTTATTTTTTTTCTCCTTCTTCTCCTATTTATTTTTTTTCTCCTTCTTCTTCTTTCCTTCTTTTCCTTCTTCTCCCCCATCTTTTTATTCTCCTTCTTCTTCTACTCCTTTTTCTTTTTCTTCTCGTTATTCTTCTTTGATTTCCACTTCTTATCCTTCTTATTTTCACCTTCTTGTTCTTATACCTTTCTCCTTCATATTTTTCTTCTCCATCTTCTTCTTTTTACTTATTCTTCATCTTCTTCATCTTCTTCATCATCTTTTTTACCTTCTCCTTCTCCATCTTATTCTTCTCCTTCTTTTTCTATTTTTTATCTTCTCCTCCTTCTTCTCTTTCTACTTCTCTTTCTTCTTTTCCTTCCTTTTCTCCCTCTCCTTCTTTTTCTTCTCCATGTTTTTCTTCTCCTTGTTTTTCTTCTCCTTGTTTTTCCTCCTTGTTTTTCTTATTTTTTTTATTCTTCACCATCTCATACTTCTACATATGTTTATATTATATTATATTATATTTTATATATATATATATATTTATATATATATAAACATATGTAGATGTTTATATATGCAAAGAAATATATAGATGTGTGTGTGTGTTTATATATTTAGATGTTTATATATGCAAAAAAATATATAGATGTGTCAGTGTTTTTATATATTTAGATGTTTATATATGCATTGTAATATATATTTGTGTGTGTGTGTGTGTGTGTGTATTTCATATAGAATATTCATATAATGGGTGAAGGTATACTCGTAAAGAATAATTTTGAGTGCACATATATGTATATATATGCACACACAAAAACTCACACACACACTCACACATATCTATATAAACATATGTAAATATATATAATAGAATATGTTTATATATGTGTTTATATATCTACATAAAATATATATATATATATATATATATATATATATATATATGTATGGATGTATGTATGTATATTTATATATGTCTATATATACATATATAAGCATGTGTGTGTGTGTGTGTAGATATATAAACAATATATATATATATATATATATATCTATCTATATCTATATCTATGAATTTATAAGCATCTATGTGTGTGTGTGTGTGTATTTATTTATTTATATTTATATTTATATATGTGAAGATATAGATATTTATATGTGTATATTATATATATATTTATATATATCATATTAAATATTCATGGAATGGGTTTTAGGCTAAACTTGTCTTGAATATTTTTACTGCATCTTAAAATTAATTATTTTAGAGTTTAGTGCAATATTTGTATTTATTAAAGATTGAGTTCTTTTTTTTTAACTTTGTGTTTGGTGATTTATATATTATTCCTCAATGTTCAAACATAATTATTTATCAAAGATTTGCATGTTTGAGCACCGAACACAAATTATTTTAAAAAAACATAACTTTTCATAATTAAAAAATTTACATTATATTTGAAAATAAGTAAGTATTTTGCACTAACTTTATATCAACCCAATTTTACACTTCCATAATTAAAAAAATAATATAAAATCTCATTTTTTGAATTCAAAAATTATCATTCAAAATTTGGAAATCACCATATTAAATTCATAAATTACCTTTCCTCAAAAGGTGGTTGTTAAAATTTTATTTAATAATTCAAGTAGAACAATGAGGATTCAAACCTGTGACTTCCAAAAAGGCAAAATATAATAATATATGTTTATATATTATTATGAATAAAAAAAATATAGCAACATTCAGTCACAAGAATCAAATCAAATATTTAGCAATTATATGTTTATATATATATACATATGAATAAAAAATATATAATTATATGTGTGTGTGTGTGTGTGTTTATATATATAAACATATATATCTTTACATATATGTATATAACAATATATACATATATAAACTTATATAATAATATATGTTTATATATGTGTTTATATATCAACATATATTTATATATAATTATATATATTTATTCATGTCTATATATACATATATAAACATATTCACACACACGCACTCGCGCGCGCGCGAGCGTGCGTGGGTGTGTGTGATTATAAATTGAAATATATTTTCACAATAAGAAAGAAGCCAATTAGAAATGACCAAATCAATTTCTAATTTTGTCACAATTTGCAATTAATGACCCAAATAGAAACAAAATCATTCTATTTCTAAAATGCGCTTTTCTAAATTTTAGAAATAAAAATTGCTTGGGCATTTCTAATTTGTGCAACACAAATTTGTCATTTCTAACTATTAGGATGGAAATGGGATCGCAGTTTTCATTTCTATTCTGATATTGAAATAGTGATGGAATAGAATAGAAATGCAAATTCAAAGTCTAAAGTAGAATGAAATTGAAATGCCATATACTATTTCTATATTCTACAACATGAATATGTCTCATTTGTTGCAGTTTTCGTATATTCTATATAATATACAAATACATATAGAAACCATATACCCTATAATCCAGTAAGTACTTGCGCATTATTCATCCAATAACATTCACATAACAACTATTAAAAAGTATAATATCAAATAACAAATATCAAAGTTTAGTCATTCTAATACACATTAATAACATTAAAAAACATGAACACAAAAAAAAGTTTAGCATACTAAATTTTATTGAAAAAATGTAATAACATAACATAACAAATAGCTATGAGTACTTATCGAGATGATATTCTCCTTTGAATATCTGGATAGATCTTCTTTAGAATGATAAAAAAGAGATGAAGTATCTACCAACTTGCACACAATTTTTTCTATCTTCAAAATTTTTTGTTGCATTTCTCCCACTCTTTTCATTATTTTTTCATCTCTTTTTCATCTTTTTAATTTTCTTTTGCATCTCTTCATTCTTTTTTTGTATCTCCTTATTTTTTTTCTTTGCAAAGTATATTGAATTTCCTAAATCTCTTTTCACAACTACTACCAAACTAATTATTCTAATTAGAAGATAAAAATGAAGAGCTCCTAATAGAACCGAGATAAAATGTAGATTCATGGGTATCAAAAAAAATATGCACTCACCATTTTTTTATCTCAACTCCAAAAGCCTAAATGTAAATATGTGTAAAATCAATCTTTGGAGCCTATAATGAAGGATTTGTCAAATGTGAAGAAATGACAATCATATTCTTTATAGCTTCATATAAATATTAAAATACAACATAACTCATCAGTACTATATTCAGATAAAATTTATACCAACACATCAAGCTATAAACACCCTACTAAAAATAAATATAAAAATGAAGTGAGTCATTATATTTATGGAGTCCATATATAATAACTCATTAATAAATGTAAAAAATTACTTGACTTTGGATATTAATTCCTTTGAATGACAAAAATTATATCTTTTTACATTTTTTTTCATAAATTACAATTTACATAATACACTAAAATTAATAATTGAGAAACTCTTATTAATATCATTTGACCACTTGTCTACAAATGATCCATCATTCTTTTTGTGTATTTGCTTAAACACCTAAATGGTGTTGGTGGGCTTTCCAACTTAGCCTCTTGAAAATAAAAATATTTTCTAATAATGTACATGATACATTATAATAAATTTAGTATTATTTACATTCACAAAGTTAAAATCATAATAAATTAGAAAAAATAATTTTACCAGATCTTCTAAATGTTGGTATGTCATCATTGAACCTCCAATATGTTTGGAAAAACCAAGTCCTTCATCTACTTTCTTTTATCAATGATTGTGTGATGTCATTTGGGTAAGGCCTTGAACTCCTCAATATTTTAGTATTCTCATTATTTTACCCAAAAATGAAAAGTAATATTATTTGGCTTTTTATCTTTATCGAACTTTTTTCTTCATTTTCTAAGCTTATCATTATATCTAACATTATCAATATTTTTCCATGTATCCTTTAACAAGGACAACAAATCATTATTCCATTTATATTTGTTCTACAAATAACAAAAAAAAACAACAATATTTTGTGATGCATTTCTTTTAATAGTATTTCTTTAAAAAAACAATTTGACATATTGGTAAATTCAATAAAATTATACTTCAAAGTCTTCACAATAATATTCTTTCATATTTGGGGGTATTTTATTCCACTTTATACCCACCACAAATAGTTTTTCCTTAAACATATTTTCGATTGTATAAGAAGAATAAAGAATAGACCTATAAAAAATTTAACATCAGCATGTAGATTTACATAAAAATAAAATACAAATATAATTATGCTACTAAATTGATATTTTAATAATTTTTATTACTCATAACGCAAATATTATTTTAATTCTTAATGATAATATTGGATTAGTAAAAAGATCATAGTTTGTTATTAATTAAAATTACCATATTTTAACCATGTTGATTTTTTTAATATTTGTATTCACAGTTGTAATTTTAATTTTTTACATATAAAAAGAAGAGAAATGATAATGTATCAAACTTTGCATGCAAATAATGGATTATGAATATCTAGCCATTATCGATGCTACAGTACTAATACATGTACCTCCTAAGATATATGAGATGGAGCTATTAATAGCTTCAGGTGTAGAATGAGATGAAGACAATATTATTAATAGTTAATCCATGTGTATCATGATGAGGTGATGCAAAATATCATTTGTATGTGAGGAGAATGCGGAGTGACATTTGTAGTATAGTCATCATTGAATAAATGTTGAAGTTCTCCTCCATAAACTATTAGTTGACTTTTTCTACCCCTACCCACATATTGAGATCCTCGACTACTTGATTTGTCATCTCTCATACCTAATTCAAGTTTTCTAAACATCAAAAAATTCAAAGATAATAAAAACATATAATCAATATGTCATTCTAACAAAACATAATGAGAAATACATTGACATTTATAATTGTGATTTTTTTATATAACACCCAAATTACAACAGTAACAAAATAAGCAACAAAACTTAACATTGAAGTAAATAAATTTCTACTCATCATCAAACTTTTCTAATAAATCATCACCATCTATATATTTATACTTATTTTAATTGTGTCCTTAATTATTCCTCATTATCTTTTTTAATATGGGAAACATCAGTGTCCAAATAGTTTCCATCTTCACCAAGCAATGTTTGAAGCATATTATTTTTCACAAGATTGATTGAATGAAGTTTCACATTATCATCTTGAAATACAAGTATATATGATAGTATCTCAATAACATCTTTCTCTTGAACTTCCACAGTTGATCTAGATTTTATTTTACAAATAGCTAACTAGTCACAAGAATTTCTTTTCATGGTTTGATAAGCTGTGTAATATACTTGTTCTACTTACACCATAAGAATCAATGGCTCATTCTTATGATAATATTTCCTATGGTGCACATCTACAATGTTTTATTAATGATGAATTTTAATACCCAAATTTGGAATAGGATCAAACCATTCATACTTAAATAGAATTATCCTCTTGATTGGTAAAGCATTATACTCTGAGTGTAGAATTTTAATCAATCAACTATGAATGTTAATATTAGATATAGTAGAGTTAGACCCCTTAATGCATATACCATTATTCATTGTAGCTTTATTTGAATCATGTTTCAAAGTGTGAAATTTGTATCCATTTACATAATGTATGAGATATGTCTATAAACTTCGTAATGGACCTTTTACAAGATCCTTTATTTTTTTGTTACATATATTTGATGACACAAAATATACCTAAAAAATAAAATAAAATAATATTTATATAATATTACACATTAAATTTTAGAAGCAAGAATGATAAGTTATATACTAACAAATTTTTCAAACCAAAATATAAAATTTTTGTCAAACATTGAATTAAAGGAAGCATCATCACTATATAGTTTTATTTACATTAATTTCTTAGCATAAATTCTACAAAAAATAATATTAAAGTTATTTTGAATTTTTAAAAGGTATATCACATACCATAATAAAGATGTGATAGTGTGAAATAATTATATATTTTATTCAATATAATATATAATTTTTTTATAGTTTAACAAGATATTTGTGTGTATAGCATGATACTACCAGTCATCCAAAAAATATCTTGATTTTACTCTACCATACGATTGACCTTCATGGGTGAAAATAAAAAGCATATTATCTTCTTCTGATTCATCCCCCATACCATAATAATTATTTGGTGATATTTTGTAATACAAAGTATAACTTGTGGTTGAAAGTAGTGTACACAAAATACTAAAGCTTCTTGAACCAAGAAGGTATTACATATCAATCCTTCAACTTTGCCTTTATTCCAAATATTATTTTTTAATTTTCTAAGATATTTGAAAAATATCTTCATTAAAATAAAATTTATTCGTTAGATACATTTAATTTTATAGATAAACAAATAAAAACTATATAACCTCTCAAGTGGATACATCACTATGTATTGCATATGGCCTACTATTATGGATTCATTAGGCAGATATATTAGAAGATGTTTTATGGAGTCAAAGAAGCTAAGAAGAAAAAATATGCTCAAGTCTACATATAATTATGGGTATGACATTTGGTAATTACTTCATGTCTTTCTTTATTATGATATTACAAATGAAAATCTTAAAAAAAGTTATTTCAGTCAATGCTTCCCAAATATTTTCTGGAAGTAATTCATAAAATGTGATGGGTATTAACCTCTGCATAAACACATGGCAATCATGACTTTTCATTCCAAATAACTTATACTTCTTTATATCAATACATCTTCTCATGTTAGTTATATATCTATTAGGAAATCTTATCTCAATCAACCATTTGCATAAAGCTTCCTTTGCATCAAGAATTTAATAAGCCTTATGCAATTTATATGTTGATTCATCCCTATATACCTTTAAGCATGAACAAAACTCTTTCAAATTCTCTCTTGATTTGGCATTGTCATTTGTTTTTCCTTCCACATTCATGATACTATTAAAAATATTATCAAAAAAGTCCTTAAAATGCATGACATCATGTGCCTAATTAGGTTGATTTTCCAATAAGGCAAATCCCAAAAGATACTTTATTTTTTCCAATCCAAGTGATAATTTTTCAAAATTTGCATATTAATGCAATCTTCATCAGAATCTATAATATTTTTGAAGTCATATCTTTCAATTACCTTTTATATTTCAGCACTTGACCTCAAATATGGTATACCTTTGACAACTATATGGTCTTTTCTAAATGTCTTAATATTTCTCCAAAATGAATGTTTCATATGTAAGAACATATAATAATTATCAAACAAAGAAGTCTTTCCTCCTTTGCTTAGAAAAAATATATTAGAGTTCTCCATGCAGTAAGGACAAGCAAATTTTTCCACAGTACTCCATCTTGAAAATATTGAATATACTAGAAAATCACTTATAATCCATATAAGTGCTACTCACATTTGGAAGTTTTATTTTCTAGATATATCATAAGTTTCTACACCTTAGTCCCACAAATTTCAAGTCCCACAATTAGGAGTTGTAGTAAAACATCTAACTTTTCTTTTGGGTTTCTTCGACTAGACATGACAAGACACAAAAATATATACTTATCTTTCATGCACACCCATGATGGTAAATTAAATGGTGTAACAATCACCGGCCATAAAGAGTATTATTACTTTGTTTGTCTAAATAACTAAAATCCATATGTGCATAGCTCTAATCTAACATTTTGACTTTCATCTATAAAAGATGTATGAATATAATAAAAATGTTTCTACGATGAAGAATATGAGTAATATTACATCATGTTTTATCTAGTAATATACTCTTTATGCCAACTCATGTCATTAACCGTGGCTTCGAATATAAATAATCTTTATAGACGAGGAATCAACATGAAGTAATATATCTTCATATAAAAAATATTTATTTTCTACCTTTTACATGAATTATGTCTTTTGTACTGAGGATGGTTATTGAAATTATAAGCTATTGTTTTGCTGTCTTCACCCCAATATATCATGTAGCCATTAATACAACAATGTAATTTTTCTATAAGTAAACCTAAACCTCACATTAATTGCTTTGTACTATAAAATCTATCTATCATGACATTATTCTTTGGTAATAATTTAGATAACAACTCATATATTTCATCAAAACACTTTTTTGAAAAAAGATATTGTGCCTTTAAATTTAAATGTATGACAATCATAGATAACTTTGAGTAGCCATATAAATTACCTGATCAAACCTCTTCTTTTGATATTTTGAGCATTTCATAAAATTCTTTTGTTGATTATTTTGGGATATCTTCATTGACATCTGGATTGAAGGAATGATGAATAATATTCTTCAACATGACTTTATATGTATCTTTAAGATTGATATATTCCATTGCAACATTTGAATCAATACTTCTATGTATAAAATTTTGTGTTGTTTGTAGCATAACTATTTCTCCATGTTTTTACCAAACATAATAATCCCCAATAAATCTATTTTTTTGCAAGATGAAATTGCATCATGTTTACATCTTGGAAACTTAGATTCTAACATTTATGGTCATTATATATTCATCTTATTATTATTGGTTCCATTAATTGATGGTGCTTATAGGTATCAAATAGGCCAGTCACCTTATGCATGCCCCATGTTTAGCCTAGTTCAAGAGTGCTTGGCCAAGTATGGCATGGTCCATAACCATGCCTTAAGCCGAGTCAGGCTACCCCATGGCATGGTTCATGTTGTGCTGGGCGAGCATGAGTTATGCCTCATGTCGAGCCATGCACGACCTATGTGCTTGGCCTGATGGTATGATAAACTGACCCGGGTGACTACCCAATGAGTTCAAATTGGGTGGTCACCCAGGTAGTCAATTTTTTTTAAAAAAAATTTGACCACTCCATAATGGGAAAAGGGGGGTCAATTTTTTTAAAAACAATCGGCCACATGCCCGATTGTAAGTTGGTCACCCATCACCATCATGACTATGCACTCAAGGCCATGCCACCATTTGTCATGGGGTAAGGGTGAAGACGCATGACTAGTGCATCTTTGCCATTTAGCATTGTCGGCATGAATGTGCATTTGGTCGTGCCCACCATGCTGTGCTGGCCCAGTGAACCGTGCTACCATGTCATGCTTGGAATGACACGACACGGTAGCATAGTCATGCCTTGAAAAAAATAGGTCATGCCGGCATGACATGGCCCATTTGACACCTCTAAGGGTGCTTTTCAGCTAAGCCAATAAAGTCCTCAATCTCATCTATAAACTCATTGGTCAAAAACTCATCTCTTAGTCTAACAATCATCCATTGAAGATCAATTCATATAATATTTTATATTTCTATAACATATAATACCAATATATATTGAATAATAATAATGTAGATAATTATTTATTTATAATAAAGTTATAGTAACATATTTATGACATTACATAATTATCATTAAAAAGTTATAGTAACATCATTCATAAGTAAGTTTGCATTAAAAAAAGATAATGAGGGTTGCATTAATCTCTTAGATATTTACAAATAGTCTTCAATTGTATTTTTTTCATAGACAAAAAACTAAATAAATTTATTTTTCTATAAAAGATAAAATCACAAAAAATAATTAAAAATCACATACAAGAAAAACATAATAATAGATTTCAAAAAGAATAAAACAAAATGTTATTAGCAAAAAACTAAACAAAATCAATCTTACATAAAAGTAAAACTCACATAAATACAACATGATGATATATTTGAAGAATGATCTATAGTGTGTGGAATATGTGCACATGATCATACAAAATTCAAAATAATTAGGAGATACCTTTAGCCATAGAGTTTACCCCCCAACTATTGAGATTTTGGATTAATTATCATCGATTAAAATTTGTTACAAGAAATAATATTCTATGATTTCAAGATTGTATGTATGTAGAAGCTATTTGAAGCTGATAAGATTATAATATTGTGATATAAAAAGTTGTATATGTGCTCGTAAGTTTTTTTTTCAATTTAGTTTATAAATAAGAGATCACAATATAATAATATGTTGAAGGTAATAGATTCACTCTTCAGATGTGTGAAAATTGTGACCTTTTATGAAATTAAATATTTATTGATTTGGGATTAATAAAGTGAATATTTTGAGATTCTATTATATTTGGGGTTAATAAAACTATTAACAAAAAAATAACATGCATTCTAATATATGATATTCCAATTGGGTTTAATGCTCTTGTATTTTTTTTTTTTTGATTTCAATGAATTAAGGTTCCATAATAATTAATGCCTTTAAAATTTAACATATGAAGTAACTATTTTGACAAAAGTATTTTATATAATAGAAATCATTAAAAAATTTACAATGTCAATACATATAAATATACCAATTAAAATACAACAACAAATGTCAAATTGTTGCACAACAAAACAAAAAATTGATATGTATCTTCAAAAATCCATATAAATCATATAATATGGACTAAGCAAGCTTAATGAATTTAGGATATATGTATATATAGGAAACATCAACGAGCCCATATATAAGTATATACAAGAAAAATCAAAAAATTAAATTGCATAACTCAATAATAGATGATTAGGGCGATGAACAAAAACATGAATAAAAATATGCTCAATTAGGTGGATGAGTGATGAAAAATAAGTGAAAATGTAGCCCAAACTCTACAATTATTTTTGAATTGATGAAATATTCTTCGAAAGGATAATTAATGTCAAATAATGACAAAATGAGTTTTCATTTCTAAAGTAGTGATGGAATTGAATTTTGTTGTCACAGTTATAGTCTAACAGTTACCAACTCTCATTCTATTTCAAAATGAATGACAAAATTCTATTCCTAAATTTAGAAGTGGATCCATAATGTGTTCTAAACTAATTTGAAAAAGAATTCATTTCTATCGCAATTTTTAAAGAATTTATTATTTTAAATAATAAATACATGTAGAAACATAATTTTCCATTTCTAAATGTCACTCAATGTAATTTACCCATGACCCCATATCATATTAGCAATGGAATATTAAACGAATTTAATTGCGATCTCTACTTCCATTACAATTTTTATCTCTACTTTCGTTTCTAATTTTGTTTCTATATAATATCAATTAATCCATGCCTTTTAATGGTGATTGATTATTTTTCTATTTATAATTTTTATAAAAAATATATTTTCCAATTCTAATCCATATTAATTCCATTCCTATCTTTAAAAATGAAATTGGACGTCTCTATTTTTCATTTCTAATTGGCTTCTTTCTTATATTGATATGTGTATATATATATATATATATATATATATATATATATATATATATATATATATATATATAATTATTTATGTGTTTCTATTCATATGTATTTATATATATACATATCAATAAAAAAAATATAATTGTATGATGGGTATATATATATAGTTTATTAAACATATATATAAACATATATGCATATATATATATATATATATATATATATATATCTATATCTATATAAACATATATAAAGATATATAATACTATATGTTTAGGTATGTTTTTATATATCTACATATATTTATATATAATTATATATATTTATATATGTCTGTACTTACATATATAAACATATATATACACTACAAAAAAAGGATTTAGAAATGGAAATTAGGGATACCCAAATCCATTTGTAAAATTTAGAATGGATTTGAAATGGATTAGAAATGAAATTTACAAGACTATGAAATAATATAAATGAAAAAAGTTTCCACCGCTAAATAATGACAAAAATATTTAAGTTTTTTTAATCCATCATGAATAGAAATGCGAAGTAAGAATCAATAATGCTTGCATGACATTTAGCAAGAAAAACTTTTCATCCATTTCTAATAGAAAGGGAATGCATATCTATTTCTACTATTTGTGAGAGATATTAATTCCATTGCAAAATAAGAAATGGCATGCATATCCATCACTAATTCACTTAAAATGATTATGTGATGGAAAGGCATTCCATTGTTATTTTAGTGATGAAAATAACAATGGAATTTATTGCCTTACTGAAAAACATCCTGAATTTATGGATGAATAAAAAATAAGATGTCTATGTAATGCTCATAAATGTTAAAATTAGAGTATCCATAATGTGGACACATCCTGATATCATCTTGCAAAAATAGATTTGTAAGCAACTATTATATTTGGTATAAACATAGAGAATTAGTTATGACACAAATAGCTACACATTATGTACATAGAAATGTTGATTCAACTATTGTAGTGAAATTTACTAATCCGAATGATGCATGTGAAATAATTTTGAAAAATATTATATGTGTTTCATTAAATTCAAATATCGCTAACGATATCCCAATATCATCAACAAAATAATTTTATGAAATGCTAAGGGCTTTAGAAAAAGAGATTTGAGAAGAAAAGCTATATGACCATTTAAAGTTATTTGCAGTGGCCATACTAATGAATTTAAAGGCAAAACATTATTTTTTAGAAATATGTTATAATGAAATATGCTAGTTTTTATTTGAATTATTACTAAAGAATAATGTCATGACAGATAGTTTTAAAAGCACAAAGAAGTTAATGTGAGGTTTAGGTTAGCCGATGAAAAAAATACATTACTATATTAATGGTTGCATGATATATTAGGGTATAGACAGTGAAACAATTTCATATAATTTTTGTATCAATTCTCGGTACAAAAAAATATAGCACATGTAAGGCAAAAACTAAATATTTCTCACAAGAAGATGTATTATTTTCCATTGACTCCTCATTTGCAAAGATTATTTGTATCTGATGCTACTACTAATGATATGAGTTGGCACAAAGAGCATGTTATTGAAGATGATGTGATGCAACACTGCTCAGATTCTCCTTTAAAATATTTTAATAATTTTCATCCATCTTTTGCCTGATGAAAGTTGAAAAGTTAGATTAGGGTTTTGCACATATGGATTACATCCATTTGTACAAACAAGGCAACAATACTCTTCATGGCTGATTATTAATATAACTTATAATTTACTACCATGAATGCGCATGAAAGATACATATATATTTTTGTGTGTTATCATACTCGGTCTGAGAAATCCAAAAGATAAATTGGATATTTTTTTGCAGCCCCTTATAGAAGAGCTCAAATTTTTGTGGGAGTTTGGTGTCAAAAGATATGATATATCTAGAAAGTAGAACTTCAAAATGAGAGCAGCACTTATGTGGACTATAAGTGACTTTCCTACATATTCAATATTGTCCAAATAGAGTACTATAGAGAAATTAGCTTGTCTTTATTGCATGGTAGATTCAGTTGTATTTTATTTGAGTAAAAGTAGAAAACCTTCTTAGTTTGATAATCAACATAAATTCTTACAAGTGTAACATCTATTTTGGATGAATATTGATGCATTTAAAAAAGGCCACAAAGTTGTTAAAAGTGCACCACCCTTTGAGATCAGATGAAAAAAAATATTAAAGGTAATTGAAAGATATGGGTTCAAAAACATTATGGATGTTGATGCAGATTGCATTAATGTATAAATTTCAAAGAATTATCACTATGATTGGAAGGAAAAAAAATTTTTTGGGATTTGCCATTTTAGAAAACAAATCTTATTAGACACAACTTAAATGTGATGCATTTAGAAGAGCTTTTTTGATAATATTCTTAATACTGTAATGAATGTTGAAGAAAAAACAAGAGATAATGCGAAATCAAGAGAGAATATGAAAGAATTATGTTCATGTCCGGAGTTACACATAGATGAATTAATAAATAAATTTTTTATGGCTAGTTGTAGTATTGAAAAGGATGCAAAGGAAGCTTTGTTCAAATGGTTGATAAAGCTTAGGTTCCCTAAAGGATATGCATCTAACATGGGAACATGTTTGATATGAAAAAGGATAAGTTATTTAGAATGAAAAGTCATGGCTGTCAAGTATTCATGTAGAGACTAATACCCATTGTATTTTGTGAATTACATCAACAAGATGTTTGGGAAGCATTGACTTAAATAAGTTTTTTTAAGAATCTCACTTTTAATATCATGAGAAAGGAAGAAATAGAGCAATTACAAAATGATATCTTCATTATTTTAATCAAACTTGAGCGTATATTTCCTCATAGCTTTTTCGATTATATGGAACATGTGAAATCTAGGGGAAAAATGAATGATAAATAATATGATTTTTTTTTTCTAGAAAAATGGGTAAAATGGTAATTTTGCAATATGAAAAATAAGCTGAAATTTTTAGAACCCTAATGATAAAACGGAGTTCGTCATTCGTTAGAAAATATAGATATGGTGACAAATTTCATTAAATTATAAAGAAGTCAGAGTTTAGTTCAAATTTTAAAATTTATTTAATTATTATTAGAATAAAATTAGGAAAAAAAAGACCACGCCACGACGTCGGTGACGTGGCTGCACCATGCATGATCCAAGCATCAAAAAAATATTATTTTAATAAAATAATAGAAAAAAACTAATGAGAATCAAGAAAATGTGATGACGTGAAAAAAAATACTTCGGGGGAGAGAGAGACACACATAGTGCATAAAAAAAATAAAATGTTTATTGATTTTCCTTTGTTTATAATTGATTATTTTTGAGTCAGAATGGAATAGTCCAAGAACAAAAGTTGCTCTATGCGATGAGAATTTCAGTTTGATATCAAATCTATAAAGTTTTCGTGAAATATTCTAAGAAGTTGTGGTTTTCTTCTATAATAATTTCTTTCTATTTAAAGACCATAAATGATTATTGCTTATATTTTCAATTCGAACTGTTTAAAATTTTCATTGTAAATGGTTAATTAGTGAAAAGTTTTTGTGTTTTGTTTAATAAAATTTATTATAGTGTGAATTGAGTTTGAATAGTTATAACTATGTCTGAAAAATAGTTTATTCATAAATAGTATATTTGCATTTCATGTGCATAGGAACATTCCAAATAAATGGATAGGTGCATGATATATATATATATATATATATATATATATATTTATTTATTTATTTATAAAGGTATAATGGATTGTATTTTATGAACTTGAATTGAGACAACATCCAGACTGAGTTGAGCGGTATTTTTTAAGAGTATGACTAATATTAATATGTGAACTCGAATTGGGACAACGTCCAAGCTGAGTTATGCAGTGTTTTTGGAAAATATCCTAGGAAAAAAAATATTTTCTCAGAAAATGTCTAATATTATTTTTCAGATGAGGTCCATATTTTTGGAATATATATAAAATATATAATATGTTACACTTAGCTTCGGCATATATGAGGGAGTCGATGCGACTCAAGATATGTGCATTTAAACATTTTATCCATAATTGCATTCATATAAACATTGTACTTAGATGGATGTTAATATATATACATGATGTTTTAAGTGCACTTAGGTAGGGAGTAGCTATGTAGAAGTTTATCTCAATTGAGTTTTGCTCACTCTGTTGTAGGATTCCTTTCGGGAACATGTCTAGGATAGATAAAAAACCCACATGCGGGATCACACATGTAAAGAAAGTTAGTCATGGCTTGAATAATATATTTTGTGTTTTTATTTCGTTGAGCAAACAAAAGAAAAAAAATGTATACGCTATATTTGAGAAAATTTTATTTTATTGTACATTTTGTTGTGTGATGGAATGAATGGAACCCCCTGAAGGATGGGGTGTCACAGCATGGTATTAGAGGTAAGATATATGATTACCTATAACTCAAAAATTAGTATAAGTTTCATAATGTGGTAGCAAAGTTTATATATATAAATAACTAACACTCAAAAAAAAAAGAAAAAAATGGAACACTAGGGTAAAGAAACATAACCTTAGCGATTCAGAAAATAAAAAAATTATTTTCAAAATGAAAAGTCTATTATTAGTTTTTATGTGTACTAATATTAGGACATGAATGTGATTCTTAAATTATTATTTGACATATGTAGATGTGAAATATAGAATGAGGACACAAAGGACATCCACGAAATGAGGATCAACAATCAACAATCTTTGATCAATAGGATTTTATAGAGGTTATGGGTATCGCTATTGCTAGGGTTGCACAGACTAATGTAGTTAGAGGTCAATAAGGGTCAAGTAATCTTCAAAGGTTTAAGGCACACCATCTTCCGATATTTATGGGAGGGGACCCAATGGTAATAGATCATTGGTTACGACAAATTAATAAAATATTAGAAACTATGGAATTTCTAATGCTACAAAGATCTGGCTAGCAGTATTCCAACTAGAGAATGAGTACCAAATTTGGTGGGACTGGATCAAGGTCTAGAAGAATATAGAGGCAATGACATGGATAGAATTTCATGAACTCTTTATGGAAAAATATTTTCCAACTTTAGCTAGACATGCTAAGGCCCAGGAATTCCTTGAACTTATACAAGGAAATATGACAATGCTTGACTATGTGGCTAAATTCACCGAGTTGACATGTTTTGGAGATGATTATATGGCCAATAATGTGACTAAGGTTCGAAAATTTAAAGATAGATTGAAATTGTCCATCCGAGGCAATATTGTGGGATTTCTTATCCAAGATATGGATTTAATGGTTAGAAGAGTTTTAGCCATCGAGCATAAGGTTGAGGATGCATGAAATATCCGAGAGATGAATGGGAAGTGCTAGTGGAAAGAGAAAAGATGGTCATTATTTTTCTAGAAAGCAGCATAGATCTTTCATCTCATGAGGATTTTAGGGACAATGTCATGGTTATCAAGACCAAGGCCAAACTAAAAGTTCTAGCAAAATTAAACAGAAAATTTGTTTTTAATATCATCAGCCTTGACATTAGAAATGAGAGTGCCCGCTGAAGCCAAGATCCCAGGATTATGAGACATCACAATCCCATACATCCATGGAAAATATGTATATATGATTTATTCCCCCTTTCTCTAGTATGGTTCCAGGGAATCGGGTGCAATCTCATGGTATTCCACAAATACCTCCTACTGCACAAGCATACCAGGGAAGGCAAGGCATGGGTTGAGGTTGAAGAGAGGGCTCACATACCGAGACTTTGAGTACCCAAGGGCATATTTATGCTATTACACCATAGTTGGAGAGGATAGATAAGTCAGTAATACAAGGTACTTTCTTGTTTTTCCATTTATGGGAAAAATTTTTATTTAATTATGGTGCATCACATTCATTTATTTATACATCATGTGTGAAAGAATTGAGATTAGAAGTTAAAAATTTAGAAGAGTCATTGCATGTGACTTCTTCCTTGGGGACTAAGTTGAAAATTAGTCAGATTTATCAAGATTGTGAGTTAGAAACCTTAGGACTTCTACTCATGGAAGGCCTTAGGGTCATGGACATATCAAATTTTGATATAATTCTTAGTATGGACTGGTAAATATCACATAAATTCATTATTAAGTTTGATAATAAAAGAATTATTGTCCACACACCAAATGATGTATGTGTTATATTTTTAGAGGGATAAGCATGATACTTTATTTCGGACTATATATGATTCTAAATGACATGAACAAATGATGAGTTGGCTGACATGTCTCACCCTAGAAAAAGATCAGAGGGGACATCGAATATGGATCTTCTTTGGATAGTTTATGAATATGAAGATATTTTTCTAGATGAATTACTAGGATTACCCCTGCCCAAGAATGTGGACTTTATTATTGAGTTACATATTGGTACATCACTCATTTATATGACTCAATATAGGATGATACCAATCGAATTATAAGAACTCAATGTTCAAATATAATATTTGTTTGACAATGGTTTCATTAAACCTAATACTTCACATTGGGTTGCTCTAGTTCTATTTGCAAAGAAGAAGGATAAAACTATTTGACCGTGCATTGATTATCGATAGTTGAATAGGGTTACTATAAAGAATCAATATTCATTACTAAGGATTGATGATTTGTTTGACCAGTTAAAAGGGACACGAGTCTTTTCCAAAATAGATATTCATACTGAATATCAACATTTGCAAGTTAGAAAGCCTAACATTCCTAAGACATCATTTAGAATGTGGTATGGGCATTTTGAGTTTACATCTATGCCTTTTAGATTAATGAATGTGCTAGTAGTATTTATAGATCTCGTGCATAGAATTTGCAGCCATATTTAGATCATTTTGTTGTGATTTTTGTAGATGATATTTTAATCTATTCTCAGTCTCTAGGCAAGCATGAAGATCATTTAAATATAGTTCTCCAAACTTTGAGAGAACATAAATTATATTTCATGTTTGGTAAATGTGACTTTTGGTTGACAAAAGGAAAATTTTTCAGACATGTAGTATCAGCTACTAGTGTCTCAGTGGACTCTAAAAAAGTCAGAGTAGTCATGAGTTGGGTAAGACAAAGTTAGTTTTTGAGATACATTGTTTTTTGGTATTGCCTGAGTATTAAAGGTGATTTATTAAGAATTTTTTTTAGTTAGCTACTATAATGACTAGATTAACTAGGAAGGAAGTCAAGTATGAGTGGACTGATTCATATGAAAAGGTATTTTTAGAAATTAAAAAGAAGAATTACTTTAGCTCCTATTCTGATAGTTACAGATAGGAGACAGAAATATACAGTGTATTGTGATGTCTCAAAAGATGAGTTGGGATATATTTTGATACAATCCGAGAGAGTTGTAGCTTATGGTTTAATATAGTTAAAGAATCATGAGTGAAATTATTTTGCACATGATATAGAATTGGTAACTATAGTCTTTTCTTTAAAAATATGGCACCACTATTTATATGGGGAGCAATTTGAGGTATATTCAAACCACAAAAGTCTGAAATATATTTTTACACAATTAGACCTTAACATGAGACAACACTAATGAATGAAGTATCTAGAAGATTATGATTTTACTTTGCATTACCATCCAAGTAAGACAAATGTGGTGGCTGATGCACTTAGTCAGAAGTCATAAGGTGCATTAGCTAGTATAGATTTGTGAAAATGGAAAATGCTTGAAACTATGGAATGATTTAGCTTATAATATTAAAGTCAAAGACAATGTGTTATAGAGGGTTTATAGCCATATGTTCCCTATTAAAGAAAGTGATTGACATCCAAAAACATGATATAAATATATATTCATAAAGAACCGAGTAGAGACTAATACATGTGATGAAGGTTGGGCTGTTCATATGGATGGTAGTATTTGGTTTAGGGGATAGATTATGGTTTCCCATATAGTAGAATTGAGAGAGGAGATTCTTAGAGAATTCCACTATTATCATTTTATGGTTCATCCGATTGACACAAAGATGTACAATGATCTTCATCGCTAGTATTACTAGAATTGGATGAAGAGACATGGTGAAAATTTTGTTTGATGATGCCTCACATGTTAACTAATAAAGGCTGAGCATCAAAAGCTAGAAGGATTACTCCAACTTTTGAAGGTAGAAAAGTGAAAATGGGAGCATATCATGATTAATTTTATGACTCACTTGCCACAAACATCACGAAAACATGATGTTGTATGGGTGATTGTTGATCGGCTTACAAAGTTGGTATATTTTCTGGCAATGCGGATGACGTTCACATGAGAGAAATTATGCAGGTTATACATACGAAAAATTTTTCGATTAGATGGAGTACCAGTATCTATTGTATCGGATAGAGATCCCAGATTTAAGGCTTATTTTTGGAAGAGTTTCCAGAAAGCATGGGAACACGATAGGTAATGAGCATTATTTTTCATCCACCAATAGATGATTAATCAGAAAGGATCATATAAGTTTTGGAAGATATGCTGTGAGCATGTTGTCTAGATTTTAAGGGTAGCTGGGAAGATATCTGCCTTTGGTTGAGTTTGCTTATAATAATAGTTATCAAGCAAGCATCTAAATAGTACCATATGAAGCATTATATGGAAGTCCATGTTGATCTCTAGTTTGTTGGGCTAAGGTGGGAGAAAGATCCATCATGGGTCTAGATACGATTAAAGATACCTCAAAAAAAGTAGATTTGATACGATGTCTTCTCATAGCTCAAAGTCGATAGAAAAGTTATGATGATAGATGATGTTGACATCTAGAATTTGAGGTGGGAGATCATGTTTTCTTGAAAGCAATGCCAATAAAAAAGAGTAATCAGATTTGACAAGTATGGAAACTATCGCTAAAATATAGTAGGCCTTTTTAAATACTCGAGAAGGTGGGTTTGGTTGCTTATTAATTAGCATTATCACCATATTTATCTGGTATCCACATGATATTCCACATCTCTATGCTTAGAAAATATATTTCTGATCCAACTCATGTAATGGAGTGGGGCGAACTCATTATTGATGCAAATGAAATGTTAAAATAAATGCCAATGCATATCATTGATATGTGAGACCAAGTTTGTGATGCAAGACTATGAGGCTAGTAAAAGTGATAAGACAACATCAAAGAATAGAAGAAGCAACATGAGAACATGAAGACATAATGCGTGTTACTTATCCTTTTTTATTTGAAATTGAAGGTATGTGTTTTAGTAATTTAAAAATTATTTAACTTTAGGATATGCTTGTAATTGTAAAGGTATATCTATGAGAATTTAGGAAAGAAATTCTTTAAGGAGGAGAGAATGTGAAATCTAAGGGAAAAATTGAATAAATAAATAATATGATTTTTTTTGAAAAAATGGGCAAGATGATAAATTTGTAATAAGAAAAATAAGCAAAAAATTTTAGAATTCTAATGATAAAATGGAGTTCATCATTAATTTCATTGGAAAATATAGATACAATGATAAATTTCATCAAATTCTGAGGAAGTCAGAATTTAGTTTTTTATAATTAATTTAATTATTATTAGAATAATTTATAAAAAAGACCACGCCACAATGTTAGCGATGTGGCTATGCCATGCGTGGTCCATGCATAAAAAAAGAATAAAAAAACTAATTTTTTAAATATATTATTTTAATAAAATAATAGAAAAAAACTAATGGGAATTGAAAAAATGGGATGATGAGAAAAAAATACTTCAGGGGAGAGAGAGACACCACAATGCAGAAAAAAAAATTTAAAAAGTTCATTGATTATCTTTTGATCATACTAATTATTCTAGAGTCAGAATATAATAGTCCAAGAACAAAAGTTGATATATGCGACGAGAGCTTCAGTTTGATATCAAATTTATAAAGTTTCCATGAAATATTCCGAGAGGTTGTGGTTTTCTCCGATTGGAATTTCTTTCTATTTTAAGGCCATAAATGATCGTGATTTATATTTCAATTTGAATTATTTAGAAATTTCATTAGGAATAGTTAATTAGTGAAAAGTTTCAGTATTTTGTTTAGTAAAATATATTATAGTGTGAATTGAGTTTTAATAGTTATAACTGTCTGAAACATGGTTTAATCTTAAATAGCATATTTGTATTTCATATGCACATGAACATTCCATATAAATAGGTAGATGCATGATACACACACACACACACACACATAAAGTTTAATGGATTATATTTTGCGAACTCGAATTGGAACAACGTCCAGACTGAGTTGCGTGGTATTTTTTTTCAATAGTATGACTATTATTAATATGTGAACTCGAATTGGGATAACATCTAGGCTAAGTTACATGGTAGTTTTTAAGGAAAAAAAATATTTTATCAACAAATGTCTAATATGATTTTTGAAAGGAATTCCATATTTCTCGGAGTATGTCCAAAAATAACATATTTTGTTCGAAGAATGTCAATATTTTTCGGAATATTTTTAAAAAGTTATATATATTTCTATATATATATATGTGTGTGTGTGTGTGTGTGTGTCTATATATATATATATAATGTCACACTTGGTTTCGGCATGTGTGAGAGAGTCAATGGGACTTGGGATATGGGTATATAAACATTTTATCCATAATTACATTCATATAATTATTGTACTTGAATGAGTATTGATATATATGCATGATATTTATGTGCACTTAGATAGAGAGTAGCCCCATAGGAATTTACCTCAATTGAGCTTTGCTCACTATATTGTGAGACCACTTTCATATATAGGTCTAGGACATATAACAGACCCACAAGTAGGATCGCACGTGTGAAGGAAGCCAGTTGTAATTTGAATAATATATTATGTATTTTTATTCTGCTGAGCAAATAAAAGAAAAATAAATGTGTATGCTATATTTAGGAAAATTTTATTTTATTGCACATTTTATTGTGTGATGGAATGAATGGGACCCCTTGGGGGTGTCATAGAACATCTCTAGTCCACTTGCATAATGAATCCATGATATTAGGCACTGAGCAATATAGATGGATATATCCATTTGAAATGTAATATAATTTTCAATTGTTAATCTAAAAATTTTAATGTATCCACCAAATATTTTTTGTTTTAATATATATATATTTCAGATCTTTTAGAAATTGAAAAAAATATTCGAAATAAAATCAAAGTCGAAGAATTGATATATAATGCCTACTTAGTTAAAGAAGCTTCGAAATTTTGTGTGCATTACTTTCTATCATAATTATATAATCAGCATAACAAATTATCACCAAAGAATACATATGGTATGGGGGATGGATCAGAAGAAAATGATATGCTTTCTATTTTCAAACAAGAGGGTAGATCATATTATATAGCAACATCCAGATATTTTTTAGAAGAACTAGAGTATCATGCTGTGCACACATACATTTTGTTGAATTATGAGTAAGTTATACCTCATACTGAGTAAGATTTATAATAATTTCATAATCTTATATATTTCTCATTGTATGTGATACAACATTTTAATTATTTTAAATACTTTCAATTTTATTTTTTAAGAATATTTGCTTAGGAATTAAGGCAAAGCGAACCACATATTGATGATGATTCAATTGATGCAAAGCTTGAAAAAGATTTTATAAATTAGTTTGAAAACACATCAATATATAACTTATCATTCATGGTTCTAAACAATTATATGCAACATTTTATGTGTATGAATTTATCTTTTATCATTTTGTAGATACAAATTTTTTCATCAAATATATGTAACAGAGAAATGACACATTTTAAAAAAGGACCATTATAAAGTTTACAGATGTATCTCATATATTATGTAAATGGATACAAATTTCATACTTTGAAATATAGTTCAAATAGAGCTGCAATGAATAGTATTTGCATCAAGGGGTCTAACTATACTTCATGTACTACTAATTTTTATGGTTGACTTATTGAAATTATACTCGTGGAGTATTCTATTCTACCAATTAAGAAGACTTTTTTATTTAAGTATGAATGGTTTGATCATATAGCAAATATGAGTATTAGAATTCATCATCAATACAACCTTGTTAATGTGCACCATTATAAATTATGTCATAACTACGAGCCATTTATTCTTGCGGCATAAGACGAATATGTGTGTTACAACACTTATCCAACCGCAAAAAGAAATTCATATCTTTGGCAGGCAATATGTATAATAAAACCTAAATTAGCTATTGAAGTTGTTGAAAAGGATGTTACTCCATCGTGTGTATTAGTATTACAAAAGAATAATGTGGAACTTCATTCAATCGTTCGTGGGGCAGATGTTGGCCTTCATAATTTATTTGTTGAAGATGAAAATTATTTGGACATTTTATGATGGCAACGTTGAAAAATATATGAGAAATTTAATTGTAGAATTGGATGATGATGAATATGTAATGGAGATGATTTCTTGGAAATTTTTGATGATGACTAGAAATTCATTGATTGCCTTGTTATTTTCTTATTAACATTTTGCAATCATTAAAAAGTGGATGTTAAATTAAAATATTTCAATTACTTATTTTTAATGTCAATGTGTTTATCATTATGTTTTGTTATTATGATATTTTCATATAATATTTTTATTGCCTCTGTATATTTTGATGTTTATGTAACTTGATATGGGTATGATAGGTAGCCATTCAAGTGACTATGGATCTTAATATGTGAGGAGTGGTAGAGAAAGTTAATTAATAGTTCATGGAAGAGGAAATATATATGTATTCAATGATGACAACACTACAAATATCTTTCTCCATTCTCCTACACATACGGAGAAAACTTTGGCATCACCTCATCATGATAAACATGGATTTACTATCATAGATATTCCATCTTCATCTCATTTTTTAGCAAAAGATATTGATAGATCCATTCTACCTAACTTAGGATGCCAATGCATTGGTAATATAGGAGCAACATTGGCAAGATATCTATAATCTTTAATTCACATGCCAAGTAGTGAAAATTCTTTATTCATCTCATAATTGACAATAAACAGTATGTTGCTTTTAAAAATTTACTACATCCATTCATTATCATTTTTCATATTTTTCATTATAATTAAATATATAATAATATGTGAATTTTGGTATTTTACAATAATAAAAATGATTGATATTACTACTTATTGATCATTATCATTTATAATATTAAAAATAAATTTTAACTTAGTAGCAGCAAAACATATGTATTTTGTTTATATGTATATGTACTAGATGATTTTAAATTAACTACATGTTTATTTCTTATGCTTCTCATACAATTGAAAAGATATTTAAGAAGAGACTAGTTGTGGAGGGTATAAAGTAAAGTAAAGTGCCCCCAAGTATGAAAAAATTTTACTAGGAAGAATTTGAGGTACATCTTTCATGTATTTACTTATTTTTCAATTTGGTATAATACGATATACTTTAAAAATAAATATATTACAATGTATTATTTTTTTATTTGGTTTTTGCAGAAAAAAATACAAATGGAATAATGCAAAGTGTGTGAAGGATACATAGAAATATGTGGTAAGTATGTGATACAATGACAAGCTTCACAAATGGAGAAAAAGTATGATAGATATGCAAAGTCTAACAGTGTTTCCTTAGCATTTGGATAAAGTGGTGGAAATACTAAAATAGCAAGGAGTTCAAAGCCTTGTCCTAAGTAGTCTCACACAATTATCGATTAGAAAAGTAGGTGAAAAACCAGAACCCTTAAACCATATTAAAGGTTCAACGGTGACCTACCAACATTTAGTATATTTGGTATATTTATATTTTATTTTTTTATTACTTAAATTTGTATAATCCAAAGGAAAATATTTATATGATAATGAATAATATATCTTAATAGTAACTAATATTTAATTTTAGGAGGCTTAGTTTGGATGTCCACTAAAACCATTTGAGATATTCAAGCAAATGCACAAGAAGAATAATGAATATTTGTGGACAAGCGTTCAAATAATATAAATATGAGTTTCTCATTTTATACTTATAGTTTAATTTGACAATTGTAAATACTTAAAAAAAATTTAAATATTGATTATTTGGCATTAACTGTAAATAAAATGTAAACTCGAGTATATTTTTTTCCATAACTAACGATTTATTATTTATGAACTCAATAAATAAAATTAGTAACTTCATTTTAAAAATATTTTGTAGTAGAGAAAGAATAGTTTCTTGTGCTAGTATATAATTTTATTTAATATAGTAATTAATGAGTTATGTTGTATTTTAACAATTATAGGAAGCTGCAGAAAATATGGTTGCAATTACTTCTCAATTGATAGAAATTTATAGAGGCACAAGAGATTGATGTTGCACATATTTATCTTTAGGCTGTCAGAGTGGATTCAAAAAAAATGGGGAGTGTACGGTCTTGGTGTCCATTCATCTATATTTTATCTAGGTTCTATTTGAAGTTATTCATCATCATCATCTCTAATTACAATAACATGTTTGATGAGAGGTTGCAGAAAAAGATACAAGATATTTAGGATACATTACAAAGGAAAAATGAGGAGATGCAAAAGGAAATCGAATATTTGAAAACAAAAGAGGGGCTAAAAGATTGAAAAGAGATGAGGAATGAGTGAAAAGAGAAGAGGAGAGAATAAAAAAAGAGGAGAAAAGAATGAAAAGAGAGGAAGATATGTAATAGAAGATTTTGAAGATGAATAAAATTATGTGCATGTTGATAAAGACATCATCAATTTTTCATCATTCTGAAGAGGATCCATCTTGATCTCCAAACGACAATACTCACTACAAGAAGGACTCATAGTTGTTTGTGATATATTATTAATTTTTTGCAACGTAAGTTTTTTCATTCAAAATTATGATTTTTGTGTTAATCTTTTTTTAATTACTTTATAAATTATGTTTTCAAATTTATTGATATTTATGTTTGTTATCTGACATTTTATTCTATGATAGATATTATGTGAATATTATTTGATGAATAATATGTGGATATGCTTATTTGGTTGCAGGTCATATAGTTTATGTATGTAATTGTATCTTGAATACAACATATAAAAACTACATAAAAAAATTTGTTTTTGTTGCGTATAATAGAAATAGATTCTTGCATTTCTTTGATGATCAGTCACAAATTTAGAAATAGATTATACATTTTTATTTTTCACCTCTCAAATTTAGCGACGAAAAATAATCATCGCTATTTATATAAGCACCATTGCATAATTCATTTCTAAAATTTAGAGAGGATTATTGAAACAAAACTAATCCATTTCTAAATTTGTTACTATCCAACCATAGCGATGGAATTAGATGTGGAATTAGACATTTTTTATTCTGTCTTTCTTATAGTGATATAAATATATATAATTATATATGAATATATATGTAGATATATAAGTATATATATATATATATGGTTATATATACACATATAATTATATATAAATATATATAGATATAAACACACACACACACACATATTTATACATCTATAAACATCTATAAACATATATGTAAATATATCTATGTATACATATATAATTATATATAACTATGTGTGTGTGTGTGTGTAAATATATAAATATATAAATAAAATTATATATAATTATATATAGTATACAAACACATATATAAATATATAATTAAATATATAAATTATATATAAATAAATAAATATATAGTGTGTGTGTGTGTATTTATATAGAAATCTATAATATACATAATACTAATATATACATCTATATTCATATGCACACACACACACACACAAACATATATATAAATATCTATATGTATACTTATATAAATATATGTAATTATACATAATTTATATAAATATATAATTATAATTATATATAATTATGTAGATACATAAACATATATATATAAATAAGTTTATATAGATATATAGATATATAGATATATACATATAGATATATAAATATATTAATATACATAAATATAGTATTTTCTGAATTGAGAAAATGATATTTTATTTTATTTTTTATTTTGGAAGGTAAAATTTAGTTGACAATTTCAATACACTAAAAATTAATTATTTTTGAGTTTTATATAAAATTTTATTAAATTATAAAAAAATACCATCTTTTTTTAGGGAGATTTGTGTTTCGGTGCAGCAAACACAGAATATTTGATTTTTTTAGCACCAAATTTTTAATAATTAAAAAATATACCGAGTTTTAAAATAATTAATTTTAGTGCACTAAAATTTCTTAATCCAATTTTATCCTTGAAATTTGAAAAAAAAATTAAATTAATTTGGACACAACGTTGGAAAGAGAGTAACCAAATAATTATGTAGAATGGATATCGGTGAGATTCGAATTCATGTCATCTATGATCTACCTACAAAAACAGCTTAGACCATTCAATCACATGATTTTTATCACTATAGAAATAAATCAAAATATTTATATATACATACAGAATAAACATTACACATATATAAGTATACATACATATATACAGATATATAAGTATATATATAAATTGGCAAACATATAAACATATATACATACATATACCTATATAAACATATAAACATACATACATATACCTATATAAACATATAAACATACATACATAATATATGTATATAAACAAATACATACATACATATACGTGTGTGTGCGTGTGCATGTAAACATATATATAAATATTTATATGTATATAGATATTTATATATATACACACGCCTATATAAACATATATATAAATTGACAAATATATATATACCCATATAAACACAAGCACACACACTGACACACACACACACACACACACATAAATAAATAAATAAATAAATAAATAAATATAATATTTATTTTGTATGTACATATAAATATTTTGATTTGTTACTGTGGTGATAAAAACCGTGTGCCCAAATAGTTTGTTGAGCTTTTGTAGGAAGATGACATTAGTTTGTATCCCACCGATATCCATTCTATAGAATTATTTAGTTTCTTTCTATCTAATATCAGTATATTACTTAATTTAATTTCATTTTATATTTTTTTTTTCAAAATTTGAGGGTAAAATTAGGTTAATAAATTTTAGTATACCAAAACTAAATTATTTTAAAATTTGGAATATATATTTTTTAAATTATGAAAAATTTGGCGCACCAAAAATCAAATATTTTATGTTTGGTACACAAAAATACAAATTTATATTTTTTTAAAATAGTTTGAGATTGATGCTAGGGATGGTGATGATGCGAGTCGAGTATACAAAAATCAAATTATTTCAAGTTGAGCTCTAGCTTGAATCGGCTTACTCAAGTTGAGTTTTGATTGAGTTGAGTTTGAATAACTCGCGAGTTGTCTCGTTTTATTAGTATCCCTAATTATTATATATCAAACTTTAGGAGAATCAGTGTATGAAATATATATATATTTATCATATTTATAATACTAACTTATTAAGAAAATTAATTAATTTGAAAATAAATATATTTATAACTAAATAAATAATAAAAATTTAAGATTTCGTAAGAATACAAAATATAGATATATTATTTATGACGTCTATTAAAGTAAAGATATCAAATTAAAAAAAAATGTCAAATTTTCATATACAAAAAATTTTCGAATTTCTCACAAGATTTTTAAGTCGAGTTACAAATTGCTTGACTCGACTCGTTAATATTTCAAATCGAGCTCAAGCTCAAGTCGAAGAGTCGAGTTTTGACCAAGTTGAGTCTGAGTAACTTGCAAGTTGTTTGTATCATTAGCACTCCCTAATTGGTGCATCAAAACTAGAGGTGTCTATCGGGCCGAGCCGGTCCAGTCCGACATAAAGCACGTCACGATTCAGTCGTGCCTGGGCCGGCTCGGCACGATAATTTTTCGTGCTCGCGCCCGTGCTGTGCCTGTCCACGGCACCCACCGTGCCGTGTTGTGCCGAGGCCAACCGGGTCTCGTGTCGTGCCTGGCTCGGCACGGTACCGTGACCTGTTGGGATGGTATCTTGGTACGAGCCGAGAAACCAAAATTTTTTTAAAAAATTAGGGTTTCGGCGTGCAGTGGTGCGACGGAGCGCCCCGAAACTCTAATTTTTTTAAATTTGGGGTTAGGCGTGCAGCGGTGTGACGGCGCGCAGATGAACCCCTAATTTTTTTTATATAAGAAATTCAGCCCGACTGGGCTGAACCCGGCGGATTCGTGCCGTGGGCCCGTGCCGCGGGCCCGTGCCGGGCTGACTCCACAGAACCGTGCTGGGCCAGACATGAAGGCACGGTCGGGCCGGCTCGGCATGGTATGTCCAATTGACACCTTTAATCAAAACTCAAATATAGAATTATCCAAACATAATTTAGATTTTAGACAATAAAGTAATGAAATAATAAAATTTTATTATCAACCAAAAATTGTTCCGATTCTGGCGTGCCGTTTGCTTGTCCGACTGACCGACTCCCGCAAGTCACAAGTGGGAGTGCTACCCATGATCTGTTATCCAATAATTTGTTAATTGTACCTGTTTGATCCGATTCTCTTGAAATGCATGAAGAAATTACCGAAACCTTAATCCAATAACCTGTTGTTTGCACCAGGAAGAGGAACGCGCGTTTTTGCGGTTTTGTTTGTCTTGACCTTATTTGCTCTGGTCTCTGGATTACTTGGAGCACCTATCCTCTGGTCCCTGTTCACCTTTCATGACAATTCCCATTTTTAATATCAGAAAACTCGGATTTGAATCACTGGGTTGACGTGGGTTTTAAAATCTATAAGACCATTATTTTGATCTCAAATTATACTCGTGCCCAAATGTTTTGGAAGTTAACAAGCCTTTCTGCATCTTCTCCCGTAAGTGAATTGTACGGTTCGCTAATTTTAGCTGTTGCAGCTAGGCCAGTAAATTGTAATTTGAACATGAGTTCAGTTTTGGGCAGAGATATTGCCTTTCTAATTTTTTTTTCTTTTTACGGTCAAATACTCAAATTTTTACTTCCTGCTTCAACATCAATGTTTTTTAGGATTACTTAGAACAGAAAGTATTGAAATTTTAGTTGATGTGGTTCTCATGTGCTATTTGTTTTCTGCAGGTGGAGTCTGTGTTAGACAAAGGAAATTTTACACTGGAAGAGCTTCTGGATGAGGAAGAAGTAATCCAAGAATGCAAAGCCCTAAACAGCCGGCTTATTAATTTGTAATGTTTACTGTCATATCTGTTTCTCATCAAGATTTATGACCTTTTCCCGAGCACTGTTATGTGAATAATACTTATAGTTTACTATTTCAAAGTCTTTCAAAATCAAACCTTATATTAGTGATTGATGTTGATGATTTTTTTAGTATGCAAGATAGAAGGCAAGTAGAGCAATTGCTATGTTACATTATCAAAGAACCACCAGAAGATGCTGAAAGCAAACTAACCTTCAAGTATGTCATGTTGCATAAGATGTTAAAAATGATGTAGATTCTATTCTTAATAAATTGATGAATGCTCTGTGTTCTTTTGTATTCTTTAAACATGTTGCTTTGATTATGTCTATAGGTTCCCTTTCATTGCCTGTGAGATATTTACCTGTGAAATTGATGTTATTCTCAAGACTTTAGTAGAGGAGGAGCAGGTGCATTCTGTTTTTCATTTGCACATGCTGATAGTTTCTAGAAGTGAAGGGTTAATTTTTTTTTTGTTGTTCATGCAAATTTCAGCTCATGAACTTGCTATTCTCTTTTTTGGAAACAAATAGGCCCCACAATTCCTTACTGGCAGGGTATTTCAGCAAGGTATTCAATTATATTATGTCTGGTTTGTTAATCCTGATAGATTTTTTTTCTTATGTTTTTATGGATGTGGAAATTATCCATAGAATTTTTATGGACATCTAGGTTGTTGGCTGCCTGATGCTACGTAAAGCAGTTCCACTTATGAAATATGTTCAAGTAATGTTCTTGTTTATTTCTATGTTTTCATTTGTTTATTCCTCAATCCAAGGTATCATTTGTTTTTGCTTTCTTAATAACTTTTCTATTTTACCCTAATAATGAGATATAATGTTTGGGATTGAAATGTTATTTGCTTTCAATTATTATGCCGGTGCTCCCATTCATAATAAACTAAACAAAAGAACTAAAAAAATTATGAACTAAAAATAAGTTAAAACTGTAATACTCTTTATCAATATGATATATTTAAAATTCATAATATTAAATTAAGTTATTTATGAAGAATTTTAGCTGATCTATTATTAGAACATAGATTATAATAATAATTTTATCATAGATTTTTATTATAATAAAAAAAATAATTTATTTTAATGTGTTTTGTTTGTTCTTGAAATACTAGATCAAAAGTTATGTTTTCGTTGCTTTATTGTAACAGTACAAACTAAATTAGAATAAAGTAGATACTTGATCTCCTCAAGTAAGGCTATATCAAAAATATTTTGCAGATAATTAGTGCTATCATTTTGAACTCAACCTTTATATTAGATCTCTAAATAATTTTTTATCATTTATTTTTTTTGAAGATTATGTATATTAAAAAAATACAAAAATTTATTATATGTTTCATCTTAGTATAAGTTGATGCCTATCTTGAGTTTAAGAACCTTATTCTTTGTATATGTTAACATACAAAGAATTGCATCAAGATGAATTCATTGAAAAGAATTTATAAAATGTCTTTAAATTAATCATATTAGTTATATTTGATTTAATAATAATTAGATAATTAATTTATTATATAATTTTATTATATAATTTTATTCAGAGTAGTATAATCAAATGAAAGTTATATCAAACCAAAAAATATCACTAGGTCAATTAAAGTATTTGCTAGAGGTAGAGTTGGTGAACATGTAGGACCCAACTTGGGACTGACCCTCAATATGAATTTGGGCTACCCCTTGGCATGGTTATGGAGTTTGTCTCGTACGGTCTGAATTTGATATATGTGATCAAATGACTCGGGTCATGCCTGGGTCATGACTTTAGATCAAGCATGATTTGTGCCAACTATGTCTAGGCGCATGTAACTTGTGCATGTTAATTTTTGTATTTTCATGTATTACATATTATATAATGATTATATATAAGGAAACCTAAATCTATATTGCTTTAGGCTAGTGACTAGCTTGGAGGCTTGATTGGTCTAGATTAGGCTAGCTTGTTTAGTACCCAGTTTAGCCTGGATTGATCTAGGTCACTCCAGCCTAGCTTGGATCATGATGCATCTAGGTTAGCTTGGGTTATTTGTGGTTTGGGTATGACATGAACTATGCCCATGAGTTGGTTTGTGCTCTGTTTCAAAGAGTACATACATGAACCAACATGACTTGGGTTTAAATTGAGCCTATGGGTTGTGCTAGGTCATTCTCCTTTTTATGCATGTTGGCATGGCATGACATGGTATGACACCTAAAATTATGCTATGCTTTGATGGGCCAACAAAATTGCATCATACCAGGTTAGCATGACTTATTTGCCATATCTAATTGGTAAATCTTTGTAAGAATATTGATTGTCTATATCCTTTGTAATAAAAAAATGTATTTGTTTGAGTAGATTAATTTTATTCTAAGAAAATATGAATGATTCATTTGAAATTATGACAGAAGATATTTATTGAATTGAATGATTCATATATAATAAATAAAATTATCATATTGTCAGTGGTCCATAAAACATAATAAAATATTTATAACATATCTACACAAAAAAAGATAATCACATGTAAAAGTTTTATAAATCAAACTATCGATGATAGCTTTTGGCTATACTGTTCTTTTTTGCAATCTCAATTTGTATCTTGACAAGCTCTTTGAAACCCATATGATTGCTTGATATATATCATATTTTCAAGATTATCATAAAAAATGTATTTATTGTCTTGTTAGTGTATTATTTATCTGTAAAATATTGTTAGTGAAATAAAAAATAAATTAAATATTTCGAGTGAAATAAAAATTTGGATAAATTTTGAGTTTGTTTTGAGTGAAATAAAAATTTGTGTGAATATTTTAAGTGAAATAAAATTTTGTATGAATGTTTTGAGTGAAATAAATATTGTTATTCAGATAACCCTTTAGCCATCTTGCTTTTGAAGAAAATGAATCCTAGTAATCTACAACAAAATTTTGAGTAAATTCTCTAGCAACAAGCCTTATACTAAGGTGATTTATTTATTTTTTTGACCTTATCTTCATAGTGATCACACACCTGTAATTAGCAACTTATTTTTCTAAAGATCTAGGTGTTAATTTTCAAATTTTATTTGAGTAGTGGATATTTATTTTTTTCAATATGACTCGACGTCATCTATATTAGATAATATATCAAGAGATTTGGGTATATAAATTCCATAAAAAGAAATAATAAAAGAAATAAAAATAGCCAAAAAGATATGAGTATGATAATAATTATAAAATTTGATGTTAAGGATAACATATTTATTTATTGAAGAAAGATTAGAAGATCAAAATCATATGAATTGATTGTAGATTTAGTTGACTCATCTATAGATTTTTCTTTATATTGTATAGGTTACATATGTTTTATTCGTCAAATATAAATGTTAAGTTTAGATTGATTAAGTTTCATAACCTTTGATTGATTATGGGCTGAATTCAGAGTAGACTTATGGATTACTATGTCTTCTAGATTACAGGGAGATTTTCTCTTTTAGAAAATTGTATTCTCTCCATAATTAACATGATATGTACTAGTTAATATATATTTTGACTCAAAATATAAATATAATGTGGATCAATAAGTTTAGATGTATCTAACATGTGATTCTCTCTAATTATTATTTGCTCAAGTGAGGTTGTACAAGAGTAAGAGAGATAATGAGTCCAAAAATATTTTATAAACTTAATTTTTTTAGCTCATTAAAAATTAGTCATAATCATTATTAATTGTCTTTTCCTAAATATTTGAAGTTAATTGTATTAATTTTATTTCTAATTAGTTCTGTTAAATATTATGCTAGTTCTTTTATTTTTAATTGTTAAATGTTTATTTATAATTTCAAAAAGAGTTCAAGGTGAAAAACCAATGAAATAAGTTTATTTAATAATAGAGTCAAAAGATTATGTGCAAGAGAAAGAGTACCGTTAGACTCGGTCTCTCCTCGGAATAAGACATTAGAAGCAGATCTATACATATATAAATTCTTTACTTTTTTTATTGGTCATTATCATGGACAAAAAATTTTCTCTAGTTTTTAAGTCAAAGGCTACAACTTTTGTTGATCGAGGAGACTTTCTCGGGGGCTCTCTTTATTGGTGGCCCAATTGGGATTGCATTAGAGTAAAAGAGTAATGAGTCCATATGCATTTTATAAACATGTTCTTTTGTTTCTCGTTAAAAATTAGTCATAATCTTAATTAATTGTCTTATGCTAATTACTCGAGGTCAATTGTATAAATTTTATTTCTAATCAATTCTGTTAAATATTCTGTCAGCTTTTTTTTGGTTAAATTATTATTTATAGTTTTTATCCAAATTTATATAAGGTTACATCTAATTTTATTTCTTCATTTGAATGAATTGTTTCATATTTTCTAACTGGTGTACTAGGAAGTTTCTTTCTTAATTTATTATTGATATGAATTATATTAAATTTTTTTCTAATAATTTTATTCTTAGTTAGATCATTTTTAGCTTTATTACATATATATCTTATTATTCTTATTTTCATTATTTTTTTTTGAATATATTATTTTTTGATCGCCAACATTTAGTTTCATATGGTATAACTGATATTATAGATTTTTAATAATATTTATTCTATAATTTATATGATACTTGTTTTTTATAAAGAATTCTTAATATAATTTATCATTTAGTCAATCAAATTTTAATAATGTGAAATATATTTTTGTTAATATTTCTATTTTTATTCAATATAGAGTTTCATTACTTGAAATAATTAATATTTAATATTTTTTAATTTTTTTATTTTTGATTACTATATTATTATTATTTTTAAAATGATTAAACATATATTTCAAATATTCCATATTATTATGGTTAAATCTTAAACTTTTTAGATTTAAGTGTAATTTAAATTTTTAGTTTTCAACCTAATATTTAATCATTATTATCAACTAATAATATATTATTTGTAAATAATATATATCAAAATATATTTTCTTGGAGGTACCTTGTTATTTAATTTATAATTAATAAAACAATATAAGAATTGAGTGATGATTCATGTTATAATTTCACAATTAATAGAAATTCATGAATGATGTTATGGAGTAGAAGTGGCTAGCTTAACTATTCTTTGGGTGACCATCAGAGTCACTGTGTCATGACAAGCCTGATATGGTGTGACTTGGCATGACTGAAGAAAATATTAGCTTAGCATGGCAAATATGTTTGGTTTCAAATTGTGGTGTGCCTGCTGTGTTGGGTCTGCTAATTTTGGATCATACCACCACTAATCAGCCCATTGGAATGATTCATGTCAAGCTTAACATGCATTTAACTCATGCTAGCATAGGTGTGGCGCAATTCAGTTGCAACTAGCTTGTGTCTGAACTAGGCATCCAGGAGAGCCAGGTCCTCTGGTCAGGCCCAATGGTGCCTGGCTGGTCCACATGCATAGTCCCAGGAATCAGGCCCTGAACTGCAGTTTGCATTACTGCAATGTAATCTGCTATCACTGTGTGCATGACTGCAGTGTTTGTGCCTAGCTCAGTGGTAGGGTGGATGTGGTAGTGCATTGTAGTCTGCTTTTGCATATATTAGATATGTATTCTATTATATTTATATATATATATATATATATATAATATTATATTATATATATGCTATAGATAAATATGGTTAACTTTAACATATAAAATTTGAACTTATGAATTAAACAAATATTAGATAAATGACAATAAATAATAAATTTCAATTTATAATTTAAATTTTAAATAAAATATATTAAAAATATATTATATATAATTTAATGATATAAATGTTGAATTTGCTTATTCTAACATTTATAAAATAAAAATTGATAACATAATTCTTTAAAATAATAAAAATATTGCAAATAAAAAAATATATATAATCATTTGCATCTAGTGCCAAAATACCGTGCCTTTGGGCTAGGATATCGGGCTGTGCCTGACTTGGCATGAGGCTTGGGTTACCTCGTCACAACTGAGTTTTGTCATGCCTTGAGTCGGACAACCCGAGCCCAGTCTGTTTAATACCTCTATGTGATAAATAACAAAAAATTTTCAAAGCTAAAATGTATAAAAATATTTACATCTATATCATCAAAATAAGAGCACATAAATATATTGCATTTCAATCTGTTGAGTGACCGAGTATAATATTTATGAATCATGATCAGTTATGGATCAAAATTGTCACTTCAGAATCTCAAAGTAGTGTTAGCTTCAATATTTTTTAATCTTGTTACATTAGACATCATGTATTAGTAATATTTTATTCAATCATGAATATCAATTTTTAAATTTTTTTAGTTCTATAAAAAATAAAAATATTTTTATGAAATCTTATTGTAGTTAGAATTTTTTATCTATAATAATTTTCATAATCATAAAAAAATAGATTTTGATGTTGTGTTAGAAATTATAAGAGATAATATGAGAATTATTAATTTATATGATTTTTACTAATACTATATTTAAATTATTAATGTTATTATTAATAGGATTAAGTAATAATTAATATCTAATAACTGAGTTATTTTGCTCATATTTGATAGTTCATCCTGTTATTTTTGTTTATGCCTTACTAATTGAATAGAAAAAATAGACTTTAAATTTGGTTTTAGTATTCATACTTTGAGTTTTGTTACAACTATCATATCTAGTGTTGTCATGTATATATATATGTTAGATAATTTTTGTGAGTCTAATTATTAAGTTTCTTTGCTTGGCTTATGTATATAGGCAGCAAAGCAATAAAAAATTAAAATGAAAGATTAATATTTTAAATTTTTAGTTTTCATCTTAATATGCATGAAACTAAAATCATGATATTTTCAATATATGCTAAATATATAATTAATGCTATATATGCACTTAAGTATAATGAAAGTTGTGAAAGTGTACACCGACGAATATATATTTTATCATAAAATATTTTTTGAAATTTTAAAAAATGAAATTTTTATTTTTTAGTCTGAATTATTAATATTAAATTTTTTATTTTTAATATTAACATTGTTAGATATTATGCATTGATAGTTAATACATAATATTAATAGTAGGTAAATATAATTTAATAATGTTATAAACCAGTTTAGAATTTTTTCTTTTTAGGCTTACTGATAATCATAAAATGTGAAACTCATATCGTCTTTTAGATATATCATAAGATATTTTAGTAAATTTTTTATACTTTTTAATATATGAAAGAACTTTCATTTTTGTTTGTACTTTTAGGTTAATTATATGACATATATAGGGGTGCTAATGAGATGAGACAACTTGCGAGCTACTCAACTTGACTCAGTCAAAACATGGTTAAAATTTGGCTCGAGCTCATGTTCTACTTGAAATATTAACGAGTTGAGTCGAGCAACTTGTAACTTGATTTGAAAAACTCACGAGAAACTTGAAAATATTTTATATATAAAATTTAAAAGTTTTTTTTAAATTTGTTATTTTTACTTTAGGGGATGTCATAAATAATTTCTCTATTTTTTATTCTTAAAAATCATAAATTTTTATTATTTATTTACATATAAATATATTTATTGTTAAAATAATTAATTTTCTAAAAAAATCATTACCTCTAGCTAGATCCAAGTTTGAATTTTGTGTTTTTGAGTTCGATTCAAGCTTCATTTTTCAAGCTTGCAAGCTTTTGAGCACGAGTCAAACTCATTCAAGTTGAGTTCAAGTCGAGCTTAGCTGAACTTGAGGTCGACTAGCATCATTAGCATCCTTAGATACATATGTTTAACATGAAAAATATCAACTAAAGGCATGTCTTTATTAGTTTTAACAAATACATTAATGGTAATACTGTTATTTGAAATAATATTAAATGTAATAATTAAAATTTTATTTTTAATATTATATTTTTTAAAAATTCATGTCAGATACTTATATATAGTGGGGACTAAGGCTTTCTAATAATGTATCATTTATGTTTAATTTAGAAATTTGGCTTCATAGTTATCACTTAATTATATATTTTAAGTTTGTTAATTATTATTTATTTTCTAATTTAAAATGTTTTATTTTGTCATATTTATTAGTAGATAAAATTCTACAGTAAGCAGACTGCAAATAAGTATGCATAATATTAACTATTTTATACTCTTTCAAAATATTTAATTGGATTACTTGTGATAATAATCAATTTTATAATGCATCATTTCCCAAGTTTATTGTGATAAATGAAATGAGTCAATGATTTGAAGTCTAACCTAAAATATACTATCGTTAATTTGAGTTTATTTAAGATTTAATATATTATATTTTTTGGTGTATTGATTGGTATGCTTCTTAATGTGATTAATGTCACTATTACTCTTATATGTATATATATTTTGTATAATATATAGTGTTCTTTGAAATATTAAGAATTTTAATTTTTATTATTTTAAAGTATGTCAAGTCTCTTGAAGTTTGTTTATTTTTAGGTTTTTAGGTAAATAATTGAAATTATAAGTTAAAACTTAGTTTTAATTTCAAATCTTTTCATTGTGTTATAATAATAATAATAATTATTTAAGTTTAGGTATAATTTATTTTTATTAAATTTATCATTTATCATTTTTAATGTGTGAGATTGATTGTAACTAGGAGAATCAAAATTTTTTTATTTTTTTACTTAATCTTTTAATTTACGTATTAATATAAATTAATTAAAGTAATTAAAGTTAAATTGTAGTGTGTATCTTATTTTTTATAACACAACTAGTACTTTGGATATTGCAACTCATATTTTGATGTTTAGATGTTGCTCATTGCAATATTAATAATATTAGTAATATTCATTTTCACTCCACAAAATTAAAATTATAAAGAATAAAAAAATATAATTATAAAATATTGGCTTAATGCATATTTGAAAGCAATGCAAGAAGATAAGAGGGGAATAATTATAGGTGTCAAATGGGCCGGGCGGCTCGGGCCCGGCCTGAAGCACGATATGGTTCAGCTGACCCTGGCCCGGCCTGAAGCACGATACGGTTCAGCTGAGCCTACACCCATCTAGTGATGCCCGACGAGGGGATGATGTGGCGAAGCCCGATGGGTGACGGCAACACGGCGTTCGAAACTTTAATTTCCTAAAAAAAGGCCCGACTTGAACTGCCCGAACTGGTTTGAACTTGGGTGGATTTCTGGCCATGGGCTGTGCCGTGTCGAGACTGACCCTCAAGGAATCATGCTGTGCCATGCACAAAACACTAGCCATGTCAGGCCTAAAAAAACAGGCTGGGCTGGGTCAACGAGGCCCGTTTGACACTTATAGGAATAATATTTAGATTAATTGTTAAAAATAAATATATGAATTTGGTATTTATTTATTTATTTTGATTAAAATATTATTATTTTTTAGTTTTTTTAATAATTTACTAGGTAGAAATCTGGTAGCTGTGAGATTTCTGCCTAATAAGAGCCATTGAAATAATCTGATGACTCATGAAAATGTTTTTTTTTTTTTAATTTTTTTATCTTGACAAGATAGTGACATGTGATGCCCTATCACTATTGATGCCAATCATGCCTTGGGAGGGGTGCGTCAAACCACTAAAAATGGGTTGAGTCATTTATTCAATTGCATTGTGCAATGTGCCATGCTGTCAGGTCAGGTACACGTGCAATGTCATGCACAAGACATGTCATGTCGGGTGCTGGCCTAGCATGACATGTGCCATGCGTTGGGCCAGCATGACTATGATCTAGACATGATTCTAGACATGATGTCATCCTCATAGATTTTGTATACCATGATATTTACTAAAGAGGATTATACAAAATTCCTATCTTAAGCAATAATAAATCTTTCTTATTTTACATATGATTAGTAACTAGTTATTTTACTTATTCTCATTCTAGAGTCTCAAATTATTAATAAATGAGTAAATATTTGTATCATTGATAATCATATTTTATTTTTTTATTGTTTTTAGAATAATATTATTACTAATAGGAAATATTAGAAAATCATTGGATATGATATTGTTTGTCTCAAATTTATGTTTTTTTTTGTGTTATTATAAATTTTGACCGTGCTAATTAGTTTATTATTCGTGAAATATTTTTTTAGATAATTTAAATATGATTTTATTTGCAAGATTTTCAAATATTGAGGAAGACTCAATTTGTGATTGAACATGTTGGATTGTATGACTTTTGTTCAATGATATGATTTTATTTTAGATATATTTTTTGCTTTGGACCTGTTACTAGTATATTCTTAGCTTAAATATTTATCATTACAAGTTGAGTATATTTTGTTTGTCTTAATAGAAATATAATTGTTGTGTGAGGTATGCAATCTAGTAAAATTTATTAGAGCTTTTTATTTATATATGTCAGTTAGGTGTGAATAGGGGTCAATTTGATCTAATACACTCAGATCTCTGAGTACCTACTAAAGATACAATCAAAGGTGAAGTTAGATTTTTGATCATGTTTGTTGATTACTTCTCAAGTTATATTTGAATGTATCTTTTTCATTACAAAAGTAGAAATTTTTATTTTTTATTCTTTTTACAAAATGATAAAAATTCAATTCAATAAAAATTTCAAAATTCAATAAATAGAAATTATATCAGATTAATTTAGCATATAATATATAGATTATGAGATTATACACTTATACTTAAAAGTATTTACTTTTTGGTGAGAAGTAGATTTTTTATAATTTATCTAATAAATCAGATATTTTTATCTGTCTATTCTTATTGCATATTCTTTTAGATCTTATAACCTGAAGAAGTTATTTAGCTGGTTTTTTAAAAATTTTGGATATATTTATTTTATTATCTATTGCTCTCCAAAACTTGATAGATTTGTATTTAGGATAATAAATTATATTTTTCGTAGATGATCTAATACTCAAAAAAAGTAATTATACTTTGTCAGAGATTGATAAATTTTTAGTGAGTATAAATATTATTATTTTTTTGATTATGATTTTTTTTCAACTTTAGATGGTGCATATAAATTTATTATTATTTTTTTCTTACTTGTAGCCCTTCCTAGACTACTAGCTTATTGAGAGAGTTACTGTGAGATCCTGGATAAAGTAAATTGATAGACACATGTTACAAACTTAGAAATTTCCTAAATCTCAGATGACAATGTTGATCATATTGTTGAATTCTTCTCCAAAATCTAGGTCCACATTTGTTTTTTGTCAAATTTTAAAACAATCAAAATTTGCATGTATCTTGAGGCAATTATACAAATCTCAAGGGTACATGTGATCTTGAAAGGCATATGCCACATGGTCACATGTAATGTGACATGTTAAAAGTGAAGATCAAATGTCTTGGGTTGACATTGAATGAGAAAATGCTTGAGTGGAAGCTAAGTATCCAAGAATGATCATGCATGAGAATATACAAGTGACACATAGCTACTAGATGTCAAGTGAACTGGAGAAGTGTTCTCCACTTAGTCAAGCTAAGCTTGGTGTAATGGAAGAAAAAATTCAGTAAAAAAAAAAGAAAAGACTATATTTAATCAAGGAAGGAGAGAATGAGTCTCTTTCATGTTGGATCAGTTCTTAAAGAGAGAAAACTAGAAAACAAAGGAGAAGAGGAGCTACAAATACCTCCATTATTTCTATTTTACTGCATCAGATAAGAGTCTTTTCCCACCTCAATTATTTCTATTTTAAGAGCCGTAAAATGTCCATTAAAAATAGCTCTTGTGTGTTGATACAAAAATAGTTTCTATACGAATTGTTGTTGGTAGGATTGATTTCTTTTATTATGATCCGATGTTATCTTAAATGAGATAATATTTTAGAAGTATATATGAGTATCACTTATCATTAATAGAAGTAATAAAAAAAATAAAATAAGAAAAAAGACGAGATCATGATAACATTTATAAAATTGGCTGTTTAGTTTAATTTTTAATTTTTTTTTGTAGAACAATCAGAAGGTAAAGATTAGAGAGATTGGTTGTAGGATTATATGACTTATCGAAATGCTCGTCTCTTGTTTGAGAAGGCTAGTTGTCGACTTAATAAGTGTGTATTGGTGAAGACTAATGAAGTACCATATTATATGAGTATGAATGAGATCTTTTTACTTAATTAACCTCATTCTCTTTAGATTTGAAATGATATGAGTTTATTGGTAGGCGTGATGATTTCATGAAAGCATTATTCTAAGCCTTGTGATTTTTAAAATTATGATACAAATACTACCTCCCAATTCCAATGAACATCAATACAACTTATTGTGAACTATTTTATTCATACAGTAATTAACACTTGCAGGCCCATCAATATGTTTTCTGCCAATTGGTTGATTTAATTGGAATAACTTCTATTATGGAGGTATTTATGTTATGATATTCTATTTATTTTCTCACTTTGTATGCGATACAATGGTTATTTGATTGTTGAGTTCCTGAGCCATATCCAGGTTTTGATTCGGCTGGTAAGTGCTGAAAACCACTTGTATCCTAACTTTACTGATGTGATACAATGGTTAGCTGATAGCAATTTACTGGAAATGATTGTAGACAAATTGAATCCTTCTGTAAGTGTAACTCTGCTCATGTCAGTTCCAAGATGTTAATGACGCTGGCTTTTGTTTTCCAAAAATTGCCTTAAATCAATTGATTGTTTTATTCTATACTAATCAGAGCCCTCCTGAAGTTCATGTCAATGCAGCAGAAACCTTGTCTGCAATAACACGAAATGGTCCTTCTGTGTTGGCTTCTAAGCTTTCTAGTCCAAGGTAGGTTTTACATTCTTTTTCTACAGCTGATCATTTTTTTTTTCATTGTGTGTGTGTGTGTGTGTGTATATATATATATTATTTCAGATACAAAATTACATTAGAAAAATTTTCATGTGCAGTTTTATTGCAAAGATATTTGATCACGCACTGGAAGATTCACAATCAAAATCTAGTCTGGTTCATTCCCTTTCTGTGTGCATCTCTATCCTGGATCCAAGAAGATGTGCAATTTCTTCATCATTAATGCTACCGTTTCAAACTCAACATGTGAATGTCTCTCTAGGATCTGTACGTCCAGAGACTGTTAGTGCAATGTTACCAAAACTAGGTGAGTTAATTCGTTTTGCATCACATAGGAGAGGGAACTAGCTGAGAGAAGACACATTGAGCTTTACTTTGTTCCAAAACATGAACTCAATTGTGCTGTAATTTATGAGACTCAAACTTGGCTCAAGCAGATATTCTTGATCAGTGGGCTTGCTCTTGCAGAACCAAGTCATATTGATTCTGATTTGATCTAAAATCTAGAACTCAATTGGGTTTTCTAATTTGTTTAATGCAAACATGGCTTATTGAGATATTCTAGAGTCATGAGATAGCATTAGTTCGGCTTCAAAGCTATTAGTTCGGCTTCACAATCTAGAACCTTTTTTTAATCATATCAACACTGATTAATGTACCTGTTGAAAAAATGGTAAATATAGTTAATTATTCTTTTCAAAGCACAAACAGAAGTAATGAAGTTATCCATATATGGTTAGGGTTGGGACATCCCATATGCTGGTTGCTCTGCTCATAAGAAAAAAATATGAAATACTTCTCATGGGTAAGTTTAACGAGATTTGTACGTATGCACATAGAGAATCTAGCCTCAGTAGATTTGATATTTTTCATAATTATTATAAATTATGATATAAGATTTTTAAAATAGAAAATCTAAATCCTGAATGCTAAACCTTAAACATTAATCATAAATCTTTATGAGTATTATGATGTTTCATATAAAGAACAAGTCACTATTTGTTTTTTTCATCTAAAAGTATATATTTTTGGCTATCTTACTGATACAATATGGATAAGAAATTATTGTAGTTTATTTTATCATTCCAATTATATTAGATATGGGTGTAGATGATTAGATTGTCATTTGATAATTTTCTCAAATAATTAGTACTTTCATACTAAGGATCTTTCCACAAAATTAACTATCAATCTTCTAATGAATACAAGTAAATATTATAAATTTGATTACTCAATACTCTAAACATAGTCACTTTCATTAATATATATATAACCTCATAAATTATTTCACACATCTGTGTCTAGCCTGTATAGCAGATAGTTTAATTATGATTGATGTTTTAAGCGGGCTGGGCGGATGGGCATGACACGAGGCATATCTTGAATGGACATGCTAGGCTTGACATAGCACTGTCCAAAACCATGCTTGGACCTAGATTGTGCCAATTTTGGAGTCTGCCATGCTTCGTGTCGCACCAAGCATGGTCTACCGGCGTGGTGATTTGTGATCGGGCATAGTTTGTCACTTTTCATGAGTCACCCTTGTTGGTTAACCACATGATGGGGTTGGACATTTTTTTGAAAAATAACTTGGCTATGTAAGCTGGGGTTGACCCATGTGGCATGTCAATTGCGTTTATATGCCATGGGCCCCGACAGCAGCAACGATATGCGTGGCTTGTCACAGTCATAACCTTAAAAAACTAAAATTATTTTTTTTAATTCATAATCATCGGATTTATTCTGATGGCTACATGCTAGAAATACGATGAGTATCATATTGTTGGCCAAAAAAACATAAAAAATCAAAAAAATATGTTTTTTAAATAAATAAATATCTATAAATATTGATTTGGAATTTAAAAAATTTATTCATAATTTTGAATATTATTTTTTTTCTTTTCTCAAACTCTTTCTCCTCTCTCCTACTCTAAAGTTTTGGTGTTTTTTGTAATTTTTTTTTATTTTTTATATTTAATTTCTGCATGTGACACATGTGATGCAACGTTTAAATTATATTATAATATATTTTTTATTTTTTGTAAGTTTTTAATTAATTTTATTTATAAAATAATAAATAATGATAATGAATATGAAATTAACATATATGTAGATAACAACAACAATCCAATCGAAATATTTGTGGTTGAAACTAAGTTTTCTTTAATAACCTCGACATAAACTAATTTGCTTCTTAAAAAATAAAAAAAATTAAATAAATTTTAGTGGTATGAACTTAATTTAATTAAAATAATAAAAAATACAAATTCTAGGAATGTAAAAAAATTAGTATAATATATATATTATCAATATATATATATATATATATATATATATATATATATATATGAGTGTATATGATACTAACCATCTTAAAAGATATGTCAAATAATGTATCAAAAATACGGTTTATTAGACTCCAGATAAACTTAATTGAGTGGTTGAATCTTCAAGTTAGATCCTAGATATCATATGATTCTTAGGTTTATTAGCAGGAATGACATAATAAAATATTATAAGTTATAAAAATAATTAATAATTAATAAATTTAGATAATATAGTAGAATGATGTCAGTGATATTTGATATCTGTACTAGTTACAATGTTGCATCATTTTCGGGCCTAATCACTCACAACGTAGATTCAAAATGGAATCCTAATAAAAAATTTTAGGATTTCCGGTGATACTTTATCCTCATTATAATCCTATTATATATGAGTATATGACGATGATCTTTAGGAATATATTATTCAACATAGAATATTTAGTATTATTTTTGATAATATTTTTAATAATTGAATAGTTATTAGTATGTTTGTTAAAATTATTAGAGATGGATCATTGAATATGCTTTTTCATGTTAGTTATATGTGTCACGTAATTAACTTGATTGTATATATTGGAATGAAAGCAGTTTCTTTCACATTAAAAAAAGAAATTTACTAAAATATATTAGGTTGCCTAACAGACAATATGGGTTTATCAATTTGTATTTGTCTGCATGCTTAAAAAAAATTCTAAATAAATAATATATTATTGGAATTATATTTATTTTATATTAGAGTCATATGTCTCTATCAATTAGAGGTGTCAAACTAGAAGGGTTAAATGGGCCATGTTTGGCTGACATGACTTATTTTTTGGTGGTCCACTCATGCCACCATGCCATGCCTGGTAGGACATGATTCAAAATTGAAAGGCTCGACAAGGCCTGACTCACTCGAGTTTGTTGGATTTGGGCTGGTTTGTGCTGTGCCTTGTGGGTTTCGTGCTGGGTAATGCCAGGACATCCTGGGCATGTCTTTTCGGCTCGTTCAGAATTGAATCATCCCTAATTTCAAATATATTTTAAATTTTAAAATTTAATATTAAATTAATTAATTAAATAAATTAATTTTTGGGTACAATCTTGATAGTCGTCAGATTTCTGCCCCTTGTTGTTGGGGTTGAATTTGATGGCTTAAAAACAAAATTTTGAATTTTTTAAATTAATTTTTGATTTTTTTTGACTGTTGAGTTGAATCAATCCAATGGTTCTAGAAGATTTAGTTTTTGGGCTTGGGTAAAGCTTGATGTTCGGGCGGTCGGGCTCAGACCATACCAGAACATCGACATGAGATTCAACCATCCGAGGTATAGTTTGGGTTGTGCCAATGAATCGTGCCTTTGGGCGAGACAACCGGGTCATGCATGGTCTGGCATGATTCTCGGGTAAGCTCGGAATGGCATGATACGAGACCAAGCACGGCTCAGTCGGGCCGTGCCTCGTGTTGGGCTCAGGTTGCCCGGTCAACTTGGCACCTCTATGTCAAACGATCATGCTGGGTTGGCACGTCTTATTTTTTGGTGGCCCACTTGGGTAATCATGCCTTGTCAGGCATGATATGGTTCAAGAGTTGTGCTGTGCATGGTACAACATGACTCAAAAAGGGCAGTTCCGACACGGCTCGACTGGCATGAGTTTGCCATTTAGGTTAGTTCATGTCTGGCCTTGGGGATTTCATGTCGGGCAATGCCGGGGCATGCCATTGTGGCCTGTTCATCGCGTCATCTCTAATTCTAAATATTCTAAATTTTTAATACAAAAATAATTAGTTAAATAAATAAATACAATAAAAACAAAATTATAATCAGAAGTCACCACTCACAATTCACAAAAATAACATAATATAAATATTATAAATTTTAATTATTTTATTTTTATAACGTAATATAAGTACAAAATAATAAAGTAAGCTTAAAAGACAAAATAATATATCAAAGATTAATTCCCCAAGCATCTGAATTAATGCAAGACTAAAATAATAATGTAAGCTCAAAAGATAAAAATCAATAGATAATACATCAATGATTAATCTCGTAAGCATTTGATGGTATCACTAATGGTAGGCTCAATCTCTGTCCTTATTAAAGTCTCACAAATTATTATTTGTCATCAATTCTTATGTTTTGTAGTACGATTCTAGATGCTCAAGTTCAAAATTTTTTCACATTTCAATTATGTTAATGTCTCAATAATATTTAGCCGTAATTTTTGATTTACTATCTGAAATCACATTCACTATAACAGAAAAAGAAGACTCCGATACTATGCTTGATATTGGAGGAGTTGATAGATCCCGTGCAATCTCAGACAGTAAGGAAGCACGGACACGGCTCCCTACAGTCGTGTCCACGTGTCTGACACCTGGACACGGCACGGACACGGCACGGATACTTGTCTGATAAGCCACGTGATGTATCATTGATTAATTCGTATCCGATACGCCACGTGACATATCAGATGGTTGCGTCGGCAGTCGTATTCATGTCAATAGTGCCTGACGTCTGACGACATCGGGTGGCCAACGTCGCCGGATGGGCGACATTGGCCACAAGCAGGGGGCGGGCGCGATTTGAGGGGGAGGCAGGGAGCGGGCACGATTTGAGGAGAGAGGAAGGGGCGGCGCGATTTGAGGGGAGAGGCAGGGGCGAGCGTATTTGTGTGGGGATATGGTATAAAATAAAATATTTTTATAAAATAAAATAAAATAAAATAAAATATTTTTATTTTATAAAAAAATATATTTTTATATAATATAATTATAAAATATTATTTTATAAAATAAGATACTTATAAATATTATCTTATAAAATAAAATAAAATATTTTTATTTTATAAAATAAACAATATATATTTATTTTATATAATAAAATATTTTAATTTAATTTAATTTAATTTATTTTATAAAATACCTAATATTTATAAAAAAATAATTTTTATTTTTAATTTTATTTTTTTTATCATGCCGTATCCTAGCCGTATTCGTATTCTAGTTTTTTAGAATTTGCCATGTCTCCCTATCCTACCATGTCGTATCCTCGTGTTCCTGTCCGTGCTTCTTATTCAGACAACACGAGATAAGTAGACTCATGATTTTAACCACTATAAAATATCAAAGTTCTTTTTATTAGCATGTGATATGATTAAGCAGTAATTATTATCTAATTACTGAGATATCTCGCTCTTATTCGATGGTCCACTTATCATTTTCTTCTTGCTAGCTGAAATGAAAACTCATCATCTTCGAATATTATATTCATGTTTATACTCAGAGCCTGACTATTATTACCATAATATTTGGTATCTTATCATGTAAATAGCTCAGTTAATTTCTCGTGAATGAACTATTCATATTGGTGTTTTTGGTTTATGCACGAGGATATGTATATCAAAACATTTTCTATCACTTCTACCTTAATCTTAGGGTCCATGCATGCAGCTAGACAATAAAGAAATAAAATATTTGATCAGTATTCTAAGTATTTATTTTCCATCTTAAGAGCCATGTCACTAAATATCGGGTTATCACTAAATTTTCTAAATATGTTATTAATGTTACATATGTAACTGACGAATATATCATAAGAGCCATGTCACTGAGTTCAATGCAAGTCATAGGAGTATAAACTGACGAATATATATTTGTCGTGTCATAAAAAATTATTAGGAATTTTATAAATAAAATTTTTATTATTTAGTCAGTATTATCAATAATAAAGTTCATCATTCTAATTATTGATATAGTCGGATATTATGTATTCATATCCAACATATTACTCCAACATATAGTATGTATAATTCCAATGATGTCTCACATTTGATTATAATTTTTTTTAGACTCGTAGATAAACAAAGACAATCAACTCTTGTTGTCTGTGAGATGTATAAAGAAATTTTAGTCAGATACGTATATTTTTTAAAGTAGGGAAAATAATTTTTATTTCTAATTTTACTATGAGATTAACGACATAGCACATGTATTTAACGGGAAAATTTTTTCTCAATGGTTTGTCTTTAATGGCCATAATAAATATGTTAATGGCTACTCCATCGTTAGATGCATTTTTATTTGTGATATTATATATTTTATTTTAATATTATATTTTTTAAAAATTCTTATCATTCATTAATAAATGGGCAGGTCATCATGAGGATGAAAAATCTCAGAAAAATTATAATTTTTTTTATTTAGTGTCAATTTAGAATCTATATAGTGGGCAGTGGTGCATGTATAAGATGCATCATCGTGACTAGTTCAGATATTGGATTTCACAGACATCACAATATTTTTAAATTGATTAATTATTATTATTTTTAACTTATAATATTTTAGTATATCTTTCCTAGATGTAGTCTTAAGAATGCTACGATATGCATGTTGAAAATAAGCCAGTATGATACTAACTACTATTTGATTCTCTAAAAATTTAATCGAAAGATTTATCATGATGATTTGTTTGGCAATGTCTTTCCTATCTAACTTGTTGCAGTATATGAAGGAGGTCAATATAGAAGCCGAACTAGATTTAACCTAAAAAAATTCTATCATTGAGTTGAGTTTGCATATGATTTAATAAATCATATTTTTTGATGTATTTTTTGGCATGTTTCTTAAGGTGTCTAGTTCCAAATGTATTCATACAAGTTAATTTTTTTATAATATTTACTTTGTGCTGATTTTTCATTGGCACTCCTAATATTTTTATTTTGTATAATATTAAAGTGAGTATAAACTATTGATTTTTTTAATTTTTTGTTTTTTAGATTTTTGGGTCGAGGTCACCGAAAAAAACAAAGTTTCAGCTGTTTCGAACCTTTCCGTAGAGTTATAATTTTTCATATTAAAATTATCTATATTTATATTAATTATAATTTTGTTATTATCATTAATATTATTATTTATCTTTTTTAATTTTTATTAGTTTATTAATTATATCTTAAATTATATTTTTTAATTAAATATTATTTTATATTAAATTGTTAATAAAAATAAAAAAAAATTAAAATAAAATTTTAAAATTAATACCCATAAAGCATAATATGCTTGAGGATGTGTGGTGTTTGATATTCGAATCCAATGTCCGCATTGTAGTCTGTATTTGAGTCTTGAAAGGAGAGAGAAAGAAAGGTAATACGAGAGAGAGAGAAAATATCAATAAAAATAAGATATAGATTAGAGAATGTGAGGAGTATATTTATAGATATGAAAAAAGAATTAAAAAACCATGCTTCTGTGCATTGTTGGGAGTGAATCCAATGGCTGAAAAACATATGACTTTTTAATTTTATTATTTTTTGATCGTTGGGTTGATTCTATTTGATGGTTCTAGGGGCATTGGCTTCTGTGCTCAGGGTTAGGCTGAGGCCCAACTAGTTATGGGAGTCGGGCAGATGAGTATCATGAGTAGTTGGGTTTGAACTGTGCTTGAACCTGGCTCGAGATCTAGAGCACAATTCAGATTATGCTGAAAAACAATGCCTTTGGGCCAGGTAGTCGGGTCATGCCTAGCCTGGCATGAGGCCAGGGAGATCTCGCCATGGCATGACATAAACCATGCTTTGATTCAGTGGCATAGGCCCAAACATGGTTTTAGATCATGTAGTGCTGGGCTAGGCATGACTCAATCAGGCTTTGTCTTATGCTGGGCCTAGGCTGTCCGCTCCACTTGACACCCATAACTATCAATATGTGATATTTAATTATGTCAATTATAAGAGTGATAAATTTGTTGTTAGTGATTCAGACTGAGATACACAAATTCTTTTTTATGATTTTCAAAAGTTTTTTTATGATACAATCAACATGTGTTTATCTGTGTATTCTTTTATCATTTGTATTATATTTAGGTGCATATGTAATATTATTAGCATTTTTAGTAAATATAGAGATCATTTTGTTTTTAGTGGCATGAATTTTGAAATAAAAAATAAATATTTAAAATATTAGTTATCAATTTTATCTTTGTATTGTTTTGTTGTTTATATGGATCATAAGATAAAGGTGTAAGTGATAATAAATATTTTAATATATATATTCAAGTGTATAAACTTGGAATACTAACTTGAAAGTTATATTCACGAAAAATTAACTAATTTATTCATATATTACGATACTAGATATAATAGTTATAGCTAAATTCTAATATGAACATAGGCATAGTTTTTCAAAATGATAACTTCTCAATTTAGTTAACTAAGGGCAAACAATAGGGTTATCTGTTGAATAAGAGTAATTTATTTTGATACTCAGATATCAATTACTGCTTAGAAGTGTCAAAAGGGTCGTGTCGTGCTGGCATAGCTCGGGTTTTGGTTGCCTAGTCGGGCCATCGTATCGGGTATGACACACAACTAGATAATGATCGGCCTTACACTAGTCGGGTCACCGGGTCTAGACGGATCAGTTCGGGCTTGAAGATGCCAACCCACTAAGGACTAGCCGACTAGGTTGATTGGTCACCAAGATTGACTCACTGGTTGCGGATTAATGATTCTAAATTTTTTTTTGATAAATATAAAATTTTAAGTTCCTATTATAATTTATGAGTTGTGAAATTATATTATTTATTTATTTCACACAAATCATAAAAAAATATATTCATTGACACAAATCACAAAAGATAAAGTTTAATAATCAAAAATATCAAAAAAAAAAACACATCCATCAATATTCAATTATTATCCAATCTAATTAAAAAAAATAAAAAAATACAATATCACAACATAAAAAATATTATCAATCATAATCATGATTCATGTGATAAGATCCCGAATGTTAATTATAATTATCATCACATAAGCATTTGATGATATTATTAATGGTGAGCTCAACTTCTTCAAAGTCTCACGATTCATAATTTGCCAGTAACTCCTCCATTTTTCTTCCAACATGATTCTGAATGTCTAAATTTGTATCCTTCTATTCCTTTATGTATGTTAGTGTCTTAATAATATTTGACCGTAATCTTGATCTCCTATACAAAATTATATTGATTGTAATAGAAAAAATAGACTTCGATGTTATGTTCGACACTAGAGGAGTCAGTAGATCCCATGCCATATTAGATAGCATGAGATAAGTGGACTTATAATTTTCACTATTATAAAATATCAAATTCTTATTATTATTATTATGTGATAGGATTGAACTGTAATTAATATCTAATTAACGAGATAGCTCGCTCTTATTCGATGTTCATATTCGAAGCTTGGCTATAATTATTATCATATCTAGTATTGTAATATGTAAATAACTCGGTTAATTTTTTGTGAATAAACTCTTTAGCTTGATGTTCATGGATCATGCACGAGGATATGTATGTCAAATATTTTTTATTCATATTATTTTAACCCTATGTTTCATGCATGTATTCATACAATAAAAAGATTGAATGGTGGACCAATACTTTAAGTACCTAGTTTCTATCTCAATAGTTATGTCATTAAATATCAAGTTATTTCTAAATTTTTTAAATATATTATTATTGTTACGTATGCACCTGAGCACAATGCAAGTGGTGGGGGTGTAAACTGACGAAAATATGTTCATCGTGTTTTAACAAATCTTTAGGAATTTTATAAATAAAATTTCTGTATCATATTTTTTTCTCCTCAATAATTAGTTCGTCATTTTTATTATTGACATAGTCGAATATCATTTGTCCATATCCAACGCATTACTTCAACATCAAGTAAGTCTAATTCTAACAGTGTCTCACATTTGTTTGTAATTTTTTTTAGCCTTGCAGACAAATTGAAACTATCAAATTCTTATAGTTTGTTAGGCTTTCCAAGATATTTTAGTATGTTATGTTTTTTTAAAGCAGGAAAAATAATCTTAATCTATGCTTCTATTTTTAGGTTAATGATGTGACATATATATCTAATATAAAAAATCTCTTATAATGACCTGTCTCTAATTATTCTAACATATATGTTAATAACTACTACATTGTTAGATGTATTATCAAATATGATATTAAATATTTTATTTTAAATATTATATTTTCTAAAGATTTTCATTATATATTCTTATATGGCCCGGTCTTTATGAGAATAAAGAATCTTTAAAATTATAATATTTTTTTATTGTCTATTTAAAATCTATATAGTGGGCATTTAGACATGCAAAAGATGCATTATTATGACTAGTCTAGATATTGGACATCACGAGGACCATTCCATTATATTGTCTAAATTTTTTAATTATTATTTCTTTTTTTAATTTATAATATTTTAGTATGTCGTTTCTATATGTGGATCTAGGAATCTAATGATATGCAGGTTGAAAATAGATTTGTATGATACTGACTACTTTAAGATCTTCTGAAAATCTAATTGGAAATCTATCGTGGTGATTAGTTTGACCAAACTTTCCAATTCTAATTTGTTGCGGTATATGAAATGGGTCAACATAGAAACTGAACTAGATCCAGCCTCAAAAATTTTATTGTTTCGTTGAGTTTGTCTAGAATTTAATATATTATGATTTTTGGTGCAATGATCGGCTTGTCTTTTTAGGTGTATAGTTCCACATGCACTTCTATATATATTGATTTGAATGAAAAAATCAATATTTCAAATCTTATTAAGAAAGATTTTTTTTCTAAAAATATATTTTGTCAAAATCAATTAATTACATGCCTATTACTCCATTTTTTATATTGATAATTAGAATTTAGATATTTTATCATGTTTAAAATCATATGAATTTTCTTATCCTTTGCTACCCAAGATCTCACATGATTTATTGATTCTTTCAGTGTCTGACATATTATTAATTTTTAGTGTGATAGTAAAAATTTATTTTAGATAAGAGATTGAGATTGTAATTAAATATCGTAAAGGAACGTACATGCATGAAAGACTGAGAATATTTGAGGTTGAGTATTTATGATATTACGTAAAAGATAATGACAGATGATAATTCATGAGACATGAAGATCGATGATATTGAAGTTACCTAGAGGTGTCAAATGGGCTGGGCTTCATGGGTCTGGCTTGAACACGACCTGACTAGGCCTTGCATAGCCCTGCACAACACTGTCCAGACTTGTGCCCGTGCCGAGTTTTTTTTGGGTCCAACCAGACTAGCTTGCTGTGCCAAGTATGACATAGTTTCTTGGAGGGCAGGCCCGACACGGCCCCATGGTTTGAAATCTACTTGAGTTTAGGCTGGTTTGAGACGGACAATTCGGGTCGGGTCGTTCATTTTATTAAAAAATTAGGGTTTTGACGTTGCCAGCTGTTGCTCATTGGGTGTTGTTGCTTCTTCCCTCTGTCATACGTCACTTGATGCGTGCTCGTGTTCACCTGTGCCGTGCTCATGTGCTGGGCATCCGTGCCATGCCTGGCACGACACATGTGCCGAATACCTTTGGCATGGCACGACACGACACAAATTGTGCCGAGAGTGAGTCCGACACGGGCCTGGGCATGCTACTGTAATGTGCAATGTTGGGCCAGGCATGCCTGAAATGGGCCGGGCTCAGCTCTGCATTCTTAGCCCATTTGACACCTGTGCTGGGCCTGCTTGTGCCTTGCCGTGCCGAAGTATACCATGCCTAGTGCTGGGCCAGACATGACCCGGTACCTTGGCTCGAGGGCATTGGAATTCGGCAGGGTTTGAACTGTGCCTCTGCCTTTCCCCCTTTGAGCTTGAGTTCTAGCAGAAGCCGACTTTTCGTTGGCCTTGACCCGACCCTGATCTGTCAGTCCTGTTTTCCTACTGCCAACCTAAGCTCGAGGACCTAGGGTTCAAGAAGCCAAAGTTTATGGAACCTGTGACCATTTGGGTAGGTTATAGTCTAAACAAAAAAAATTTAAATTTTGGCCGTTGGATTTTTCTTCCAATGACTAGGAACCAGAATCCAACGGCCCTAAGGATTATGCCTAAATTTTAAAAAAAACTTTTCAAATCTATAAATCTCACCACCACCCCCCCCATTCATTTTTAATTTATTACTTATTAACATAGCTCTCTCTCTCTCTCTTAGTCTCATCTTAATTCTCACTTTTGGCTTTCTTGACACAACTCTAATAATGTCCTTGCACATGTAGTTGGTAACTCTTTTGATCGGATTATATCATCATACCGAGCTGTGTCAAGCTTGGTCAGGATATCTTGGTTCATTCTAGGTTAGCCTAATTCATTCCAGGCTAAATTGGGTTTAGTCCAGGCTGGCATGGGTCAGTCAAAGTTAGTCTTGGTCAGGTCAGACTAGGTTAACCATAGTTAGTACAGGCTAGCCTTAGTCAAGTCAGGCTCGCTTGGTTCAGGACCAGGCTGGTCTTTTTGGCTGTTACAAGTTAGTTGTTATGATTCTACCCAAAGAGGTGATGTGAAGAAAAGTTATTGCAAATCTACTCAAAGTTGCAATGTAAAGTCTGATTGTCTCAACTCAATATGATGTGACCGTGTGAAATCTGAATGTTGTGACTCTACCCAAAGTAGGGACAACACGATGAAAAAGGTTGTCGAACAACACGTGGTGATGTGGAACCTGAATGTTTCAACGTTACCCAAAGAGGCACATGATGAAAGGTCGTTGGATATCCCGATGTGGCGACCTGGAACCCAAATGTCACGATGCTACCCAAAGGGATGATATGAAGAGAGATTGCCAAACAACAAAATTTGATGATATTGCACATGAATGTAGTACTCTATCCAAAAGGGCAACATGAAGAAAGGTTATTGAATAACACAATGTGGTGATGTGGTACTTGGATACTACTACTTTGTTCAAAGCTACAACATGAAGCAAAGAGGTTGTGATGTGGAATTATGGTGTTGCAACCCATACAATGTTGTGACAATAACTTATGAAGTCATGATGCATAATCCTGAAAAAGAAAGAACATTGCCAATTTAGTTTCAGTAGTGTATGACAAGTCTGACGAGGAAGTTGTGGAGTTTGCACATTACTGAGAAAGTTTACAAGGTTTAAAGACTTTTCCTTGAGATATGTAGATAGTGTGTACCATGTACTTCTTGTGTTAGAACTTAGAAGATGAACAAAACATAATGAAGGAGGAGACCTTAGCCTATGAGGAATCAAGATAGAGAGCCCAAACCATGAAGGAAGCGATATAATCTCTAGAAGAATATAATATTTGGAAACTTGTAGAGTTACCCAAGAGTCAAAAAATAATATGGTGCAAATGAGTGTAAAGTATCAAGATAGAGTATAAAGTCTTCTCTTGATTGCAAATATAATATCTATTTGGACGAGTTTGGCCAAAGTAGCTCGGTATAACTTGGAAGTGGAGCTGCTTGAGGTGAAGACTGCCTTTCTTCACTGGGACTTGGAGAAACATAATTTTATGAGGCCATTAGAAGTGTTTGAAATAAAAGGAAAGAAATCCAATGATTTGATGCTTTCAACCTACAGTTATGCTTCAAAAAAAGTGAGATGAATCAATGTGTATGCACATAAAGGTTATGTATTAATTTAGTGATCCTTACTTTGTATGTGGATGATATCATTCTAGTTGAAAACAACAAGAAGATAACACATACTATAAAGGTATGATTTGCAAGAAAAATTAACATAATTGACCTTGGTGAAACTAAAAGTATTTTGGGGATGCAAATTGATAGAGATAGGACATGATTGCTGTATCATGGGCAGCCAAAGTTCATTAAAAGTGTGTTTCGGAAGTTCAACATGTTTGACAGTAAACTAGTTAATACATCTATGTTTGTTGGGATGAATTGTTGGTAGATCATTGTCCATCTATATGAGTTGAAAGGGAAGATATTGGTCTTATTCTATATACTAGTATTGGTGGCAGTCTCATATATGCGATGATATGTATACGACTCAACATTTCATATGTAATGGGAGTAATCAAAATATATATGTATAACTCAGGGAAAATGTAATCGAATGCAATGAAATGGATGCTCAAGTATCTTTAAGAGACTTGTGATTTTATTTTCTAGTTTGGAGTAAAGGTGTCAATGAGTCATACCGTGCTCGACATGACATGGTTTCTAGCATGGATCATGCTGTGCTGACATGGCTCTGCAAATGGACAATTCAACACTACCCATTGGCACATATTTTGCCCGGGTTATGCCGGTTCATGCCAAGTTGGGTTAGTCTTGGCCAAGCTAGCATGAGTTAGGACCAAATTAGTATATTTGATTAGCCGAGCTAAAATTGGCCACAAGTGTTGTCATGCCGGGCTGTGGCATACCATGCTACTTGTGCTAGGAACTTTGGTATGGTGTGGCTTGAGCCATGGCATGATGTTAAGAAATTTCACTTTCACATTTATGATTTCATAGATTCATACGAAGAAGAAAATAAAAAAACAGAAAATGATGTATATTCATAATCACGACACTATACAAAATCATAGAACAAACATAAATCACAATGAAACACGCAAAATAATGTGGTTCACTAGTCTTTTAATACGACTAGCTACATCCACCAGAAACTCGCTTATGTATTTATAGATTATAACCTAATCAGAATGTTATTACAGTATGTGCAACAATCTGGAAAAAAATCACAAAGAGAAAAGGAGATAGGAAACATTTCGACAGAAGAGAATTCATAGAGCAGAGAAACAGTAAACAAAAAAATGTATTTATATATAACAGTTTTTTGGTTTAATTAATCAGAGAGGGTCGGATTGCTTTGAGGGGTTAGACTCCGCTCTAAAATTTTCTTCGACATGGTCCATCTGTCCATTTGCTCGCCCGAGGACCCGGGACCGACTAAGGGTTATGGGTCAAATCTCATCAGGTGACTGTCCGATGAGGTAGATTATTATTTTAAAAAAATATTTGGCCATTTAAGCCAAATTCTTGCTTACGTGGCCATTTGTAATTGGTCGGCCACGTAAGTCAGTCACCCATTGGATTTTCATGCAATGGGTTCCGCATGAGAGTTTTGGATGGTCTAGCATTGCTCTGTAATTGGCCGTTCCATTGTGTCATGTTTGGCCTACTAGATAATTCTCGTGCCGTGCCTAGCATGAAGACAGGTACAACATGGTGGCACAATCATGTCTAGCAAAAATGAGCTGTGCTGGAATGATATGATTTATTTCATACTTCTAAATTAAAACGTGGTTCTTTATTCTTGCGACTACATCAACATTATAATTAATTTATGAGAGTCATGGACTTATCATTTGGGTTGTAATATAAGTTGTCATGACTTGAAATATTTTGTTGTAATTGAAATTGTCTCGCGATGTGAAATAAGCTATTATGATTAAAGTGGTTCCACAATGTGAAATATGTTATCATGATTAAAATATGTTATTGCGACTTCATTTATTTGTATTTGTTGTGTATTTAAGTAATTTTTAAATATGTCAATATATGAGTGAGAACAATATAGACTAAGATTAGAGGTGTCAAACTGGCTGGGGCAGCCTGGCACGGGCACGGTATGCTACAGTGCTGTGACCCGGTTTGTTGTGCCGGCACAACATGCGTGACTATGCACCAAACGTGGTCAATACGAGCCGATGCTTGACAAGCGAGGCTCGTTGAGCCCCGATAGGGTGAAGACGCACGGTGGCATGATGGTGTGCTGTCAAAATCCTAATTTTTTTCTAAAAATTAGGTTTATGTCCATGTCGGCCCGGCCCATTCGACACATCTAACCAAGATTGTAAATTGTATTATAACTTTGAATCAAATGAATAGAAAATAATATTTTCTTGAGTACAATTTATTCTCCTGCTTCCTCTTTATTATAAGAATTATTATATGTGGTTGTGCTTATCTTCTCTACTGCAACTTAGCTAATCTCAAAATAAATTTTTTAGCTGAATTGAAGTCATCAACATGAGTTATGGTGAGCCTTATTAGGTTTTTAGTCGGAGATGAGTTAGGAAATTGAGATCTTCATCTGCTAGTAGCTGAACGTGTATATAATAATTTTGTCTACTAGATAATTTTAATCAGTTCGATAGAGATTGTTTATGGTTTTTGATTTCAACTATTTGTCGACCTTGTTTTGATGCTAAATAGCTAGTGAGTGTCTTAGCTAGATTTTGCTTTTGCATATCACATATATGAGTTGTATGAATAATTGTATTTAGTATAAAATGCAACTAGACTCATATAATCAATTCAAAGACTTTAAAGTTGGTCATCTTATGATTGTGTGGATGCGACCAGGTTTCCATTTGATTATGTTCAAAAATTACATGCCTATAGTGCATGACCCACTAAAATATTTTTTAAAGTTAATATCAATGCATTTTTGTTGGAACGTGAGAATTTCAATATTTATCCACTCTTTAGCATGAAAGATTTGGTCGAGTATTGAAGGCATTTCTTCGATCCAAACAACCTAGTGGTTGTGAATCATGATGATATCGAGCATACACATAGGTGTATGCTATTATTGACTTTATTGAATCTTGATATTCTTAGTTCAACCAATGATATTAATGATATTCTTGATAAAAGTAGTTTCTAGAGGTGTCCAATAGGTTGGGTGGAGCTGACACGACTCATTTTTTTTTAGGTCCAACCGGGCAGTCATGTCTTGAAAAACATGTCATGGTTTTTAGCACTAGCTGTGCTGTGTCGGCACAACTCTAGAAAAGGACAATCTGGCATGACTCATTGGTTCATCAGTTACTCGGATCATGCTACGCCAGGTCGGGATATGCGAAACACGAAAGGTCCCCGCTCTAGTCATGGCTCAAACCCAGGCTAGCTGGAGTTTGTTCCAGACTAGCCCAAGTTAGGTCCCAGCTATTTTAGATTTTCTAGCATAGCCGAAATTGGCTTGCATTGGCATGCATGTCGAGTTGTTCCATACTATATCTTTTTTGCATATATGCCAGAAATCTTGGACTGATGCGGCTTGAGTTGTTTCTTGGGCTGTTTGCCCCAATGGTACCCATGGTTTTGTTCATTTCTGGCTGTGCCACAGCCACCCAGCTTATTGGACATTTCTAATAGTTTTTAGAAAGGTTAATTTTGTTTATATGTATTTCATTAAATGGTAGGGATGCCTTAAGATGGATGATAGTTGGGTTTTACAAAATGAATTGCAACTAGAGGTGTGAAGTGGGGCGGGCTATCTTGGCATGAAATGAGGCTAGAGGTGTCAAACAGTATGGGCTGGGAGGGCCTGGTTTTAGGCCGCACAATCGTGCTACCGTGCTGGGCTAGGCACGACACGGTTACTGTATCGTGCAATGCTTGGCCCAACATGGTTTCTTCAGGTTGGCTCGGCATGACCCGTAGGCACGGTTGGTTTTAACCGTGCTGGGTTAGGCCAGTACGGGCCAGAATAGGCCCGTACTCGCTGGTTTAAAAAATTTTAAAAGTTTTTTTTAATTTATTTGTTTTTAATTTTTATGTAATTATAAATTAAATAATGCTAAAAAATATTTAAATTATAAATTATAAATCTTTAATAGTTTTAAAGTTTTTTTATGTTATTTGTTTTAATTTTGTATTAATTAGATTATTATAATTATATTTTAGAATTTATATATGCAAATTGAAATAATAAAATATTAAATAAATAAAATTAAATATGAATAAACATTTAAATTAAATAAAAATTGAAAATAAAAAAAAATAAATATTCAACTTCAAGTTTCAACTTTCAAGCATCATTCACATTTCACAATTCACAACCAAAAATAAAATAAACACAAAAATTCTTAAACACAAATGACAAAGCTAAATCAAAGTAAATACAATGTAAATAAAATTGAGGACAAAATATCAAATAAAAAATCAGAATCAAGCATAACACATAAGTATAAGTATAACATAAGTGTTGCAATCTAGTAATCGTCAACTGTCAGGCGTTAAGTGGCAAACTCATCAATCATTCATCATCGTATCATTATCATCTTCAACCTTAATATTAAAATTATTATCATATGGAGTATCATCAGCAATCAATTTTTTCGTTTTCATTGCAGTCCCAGTCCTAACACGATCGTGGATGCCAAAGTTTAAATATTCTCAATCATGCATGCTAAAGTCTCAACAATAACTGAACGTAATCTTGATTTTCTATCCAAAATCATATTCATTGCAGCATAAAAAATAGATTCCGATGCTACGCTTGACACCGAATGAGTTAATATATTCCGTGTCTATGTTGCACGGATATGCCACTGGATAGGCATTTCCACGTGTCCGACACGTGGACACGACGACACGGTACGAGCACTAGAGGTGTCAAACGAGATGGGCCGGGCCAGCCCGGCCCAATTTTTTGAGCACGAGCGTGCCTTCGTGCCGGGCCCGGCCTGGTCGTACGGTTCGGACCTCGTGGGACCGCGGGTCGGGTCCAATCAGGCCCTACCCGCGGTCTTTTTTGCGGGAGGGGTGATCGCGGGGTCGGGCTCGTGGGACACCCGACACGGGACGAACTCGTGCCACTGTGCCGTGCCACGGGCCGAACCGTGCCGGATCAGGCACGGCACGGGCCCGAGCACGGGATTTTCCCGTCGGAGATGTATCCGACGAGTCATTTACCAAACCGATTCGTTTTTACGATTCTGACGCGGCTGAAATACACTATATATTAATGCTTACTACTACAATTCCAACAAATTGAGGAGCATACCGCCGACAGTGAGTGTCCGACAAGCTGATTGCGGGAAATAGTTGTCATTGCGTCTAACAGGGAGGGGAGAGAAGTTGGAAGCTGAGGAGCACACCGCCGAGGTGCCGACAGTACCTAAGGTAACCTAATTCTATAATCTGTAACGGGGGGGGGGGGTGTTGGAAGCTGTAACGGGAGGGGGCTGTGCTGGAAGATCTAACGGGAGGGGGGGGGGGTTGGAAGTTGTATCGGGAGGGGGGAGGGTGTTGGAAGCTGTATCGGGAGAGGGGGGGGGGAGGTTCAAAGCATAATTTTAATTATTTTAAATACAGTAACGGGAGGGGGTAGTGGTTAGAGGGTTTAAATATTTTTTTTATATTTTAATTATTATTATTTGTTTAATATATATACAAAATATAATAAATAAATAATTTATTTTAATTTTAAATACATGATTTTAAGAATAATAATAAATATGCAATATTAAAATATGAAATATATAAATATGAATACTTTTTGTAGTATGTATTATATAATATTTAGTAATATATAATATGTAAGTATAATAGTTTTTGTTATATAATTTATTTTAAATAAATTAATGTAATATGTAAATAATGAAAATATAATGAAAAATGTATTATAGTATTGATGAAGAAAAAAAATAAGATTAAATTAATTTTGAAATAATATAGATTATTTAAAATGCATAATTTTTGTTCATGCAGAATTATACAATAAAATGAGTTGTAATTCTGAGCCTTCAAGTAATCAACAAAATATTTAAGATGTTGATGATAATGCTTCATTATGAAAATATGTCACGAAAGATGCAAAATTGGATAAAGGAAAAGGGGGAGGAAATATTACTTTTCAATGTAAATTTTGTTTTGCAAATATATAGAGGATCATATTATAGAGTCAAGGCTCACTTGTTGAAAATTAAAGGGGTTGGGATTGCATCATGTACTAAAGTAACGAATTAAAATTTGATTGAGATGCAAAGGATGATGTAGGAATCTGAACAAAGAATGAAATAATCTAATCCTAAGCAAGTTTCTTTACCCACATTAAGCATTACAGATTCTTTTTTTGAGAATTCCTCTTCTAATGCTAATCCATTTGATCTAAAAAGGAGAAAGGGGACGATGAGATCAATTGAAGATGCATTCAAAATTGGTGCATGTGAATTAGTTGACAGTGAGATAGCTAGGATGTTTTATTCTGGAAGGTTGTCTTTTCACTTTGCTAGAAATTTTTATTATGCACGTGCCTTTAAAAGTGCAAGTCAACTTCCAGATTATGTCCCACCAAGATATAATGCATTAAGAACAACATTATTGCAGAAGGAAAAGAATAATATTGATAATCTATTAGAACTAATCAAGAAGACTTGAAATGAGAAAGGAGTGAGCATTTGTAGTGATGGATGGTCAGATGCTCAAAGAAGACCACTTATTAACATCATGACAGTCTCTGAAAATGGACCAATATTTTTGAAAGCAATAAACTGTGAAGGAGAGACTAAGGACTAACATTTTATGGCTGATTTATTGATCAACACTATACAAGAGATTGGTCCACAAAAGGTAGTTCAAGTTATAACTGATAATGCTACAGCTTGCAAAGTAGTAGGATACATTGTGGAAGTAAAATTTCGGCATATCTTTTGGACACCGTGTGTGGTTCTTACTCTTAATCGTGCTTTGAAAAATATTTGTGCAGTAACACACTCAAAATATGATGATATGATGAAACAGTGTGGTTGGATTGCTCAAGTTTCAAGTGATATTTTTTTTTATCAAGTATTTCATTATGAATTATGCAATGAGATTATCAATGTTTAATAATCATTGCAAGTTGAAGTTACTTTTAGTGGCCGATACACGTTTTGCTTTAACTATTGTTATGCTTAAACGATTTAAAACAATAAAAAGAGGCTTGGAGTAATTAGTGATAAGTGAAGAATGAGAAATGTATAAAGATGATGATTTAGTGAAAGCTAAAGAAGTAAAGGATAAAATCCTATATGAAGACTTTTGGATGAATGTGGATTATATCCTCAGCTTTATAACTCCTATTTATGAGATGCTTCGATTAGCCGACACTGACAAACATTGCCTTCACAATATTTATGAGTGGTGGGATTCTATGATCAAAAAAGTGAAGGAATCTATTTTTAAAAAAGAACATAAAAGCCCCACAGATAATTCAAGTGATACTTTTAATTTTAAATTTTTATTATTTTGATTGAATGTTTTTAAGTTTTAATTATAATTGAATTTATATGAATTACTATGTATTTTAACATATAGGTTTTTTTATATTGTGAATGAAATCTTGGTGGAAAGATGGAATAAAAGCAACACACCTTTACATTCTCTTGCTCATTCCTTAAATCCAAGGTAATCTTAAGAGTTTAAATTATAAATTATGATAATTTTAATATAAATGATATTCTATGATGTTTAATATATTATAATTAATATTATAACTTAACTTATAGGTATTATAGTCAACAATGGCTTGCTTTGTCTCGTGATCGTGTTCCACCACATCGAGATTTAGAAATAGTAAGAGAAAAAAAAATATTTTGAGAGATTTTTCTAATGAAGGTGAAAGGAGAAAAGCAAATGACGAGTATGCTATATTTTCGGCATTTTTGGAAGATTTTTCTAGTAGTGATTCCATCAATGACAGGTGGTACATGAGTCCTATTAAATGGTGGGTTGTTCATGAATCTGCTATACCGATGCTTCAATTTATTGCATTAAAATTATTAGAACAATCCTGTTCATCCTCATGTTGTGAAAGAAATTGGAGCACTTATAATTTTATTCACTCCATGAAGAGAAATAAGTTGACACCACAAAGAACTGAAGACTTAGTTTATATTCATAATAATCTTTGATTTCTATCAAGGAGATCTCCAAACTATAATGAAGGCGAATCTAAAATGTGGGACATTGGAGGTGATGGTTTTGAATCAATGGATATAGAAAATGCTGGAATTCTTGAGATTGCTGATCTTTCTTTTGATGAATCTGAACTGGAAGCTATTTTGTTTGATTTATAAGAAAATGTAAATCTTTTGTTTTAATATTTCTTATGTTTGAATGTTTAAATGTTTGTAAAAATAAAATTTGAGCATTTTTTTTATTTATCTAAATTTCTATTAATGGATAATATTTGTATTTATTTTTTTTTATGCCGTATCCTAGCCGTATCCGTATCCTAGTTTTTTAAAATTTATTGTGTCCCCGTATCTTGTTGTGTCATATTTCCATGTCCGTATCTGTGTCCGTGTTTCTTAGTTCCGTGTCATCTTAGATTCCATGGGAAATATGAACTTGTATGATATTTATCATTGTAATATATCAAGATTCTTAGTATTAGAATGTGATAGGATTGAGCAATAATCGGTATATAAGTATCAAGATAATTTGCTCATATTCGATAGTCTACCCCATCATTTTTCCTTCGCTAAATGAATGAAAAAGTCGTCATATCCAAATATAGTATTCATGTTCGTACTTATAGCCTCACTACTACTATCTCTATACCTAGTATCGTAGTATGTGAAATGCTCAGTTAACTTTTTATGAATGAATCCTTCAAGTGGGTCTTCCAGGTTTATGCATGAGAAAATATAAGTTAAAATGTTATTTATCCATTTTATCTTATTTGTAAGGTCTATGCAGGTAGACTATTAATAAAGAATATATGTTACTAATGTTATTTATGCTTACTAATGTTATAAGCAGCCAGATGAAATGATGAACCAGTACTTTAATTACTTAGTTTTCATCTCTGCAATCACATGGCTAATGTTATAAAAGTACCTGAGTGTAATACAAGTTGTGAGAGTATAAAATAATGAATATATGTTAGTCGTGTCATAAAAAATTTTCAAGAATTTTATCAATAAAAATTTTGAAGTCCGGTTCAGTGTCCTCAATAATAAGTTCGTCACTCTTACTATCGACGTAGTTAGATATCATTTGTTTGTATCCAACACATGATTCCAACATCAGGTAAGTATAATACTAACGGTGTCTCATATCTGATTGGAATTTATTATTCTTAAGATTCGTGGATAAACAGAGACTACCAAATTCTTGTTGTCTGTGAGGTATGTGAATATATTTTATTGAGTTACATATATTTTCCAAAGTAGAGTAACACATCTTCATACCCGCTTGTACAATCAAGTTAATCATGTGACACATGTATCTAACGTAGAAAATTTCTCTTAATGATTCATTTCTAATATTCCTAATAAATATGTTAATCGCAACTCTATTATTAGTTGTATTATCGAATGTGATATTAAAAATTTTATTTTGAATTTTTATATTCTTTAAAGATTTTTATCATTTGCTCAAAAATGGCCAGACAATCATGAGGATGAAGAATCTCAAAGAATCCTAAAATTTTTTTTATTTAGAGTTTATTTAGAATTTACATTGTGGGCTGCGAGACATGCATAAGATACATCATCGTGGCTTGTTCAGATATCGGATGTCATAGACACCACTCTACTATATTTCCTAAATTTATTAATTATTATTTATTTTTTTAACTTATAATATTTTAGTATGTCGTTCTTAGATATGGATCTAGGAATCCTATGATAAGCTGGCTGAAAATATGTCTGCATGATACTCACTACTATTGGATCTTTCAAAAATCTGATAGGAAGACTCATCGTGATGATAAATTTAGTCACGTCTTCTTTACTTAACTCCCTACAGTATATGAAGGGGGTAAACTTTGAGATTGAACTGGATTCAGTCTCAAAAAGCTCACTGTTGAGTTGAGCTTACCAATGATCTAATATATTATGTTTTTGGTACATATTTCGGCATGCCTCTTAAGGTGTCAGTTCTACACGTACTCTTATAAGTTAATATTTTTTTATAATATTTGTACTGTGCCATTTTTTCTTCCTCACCCTTAATATTTTTTTGTTTTATTATATTAAAGTGAGTTCAAAATACAGAAGTTCTTCTAATTTTTTGTTTTTTAGTGTTTGGCTTGAGGATACCATTAAAATCAAAGTTTCAACAGTATCAGACATTTGTATAAGATTTTTATTTTTTAATTTTAAATAAATTTTTTTAGTATTAGTTATTTTTTTTTTTTGATTTTTTTAGAACGAGGCTAGATTATAGAGTAGAGAGAGAGTGAAATACTAATTATTTTTAAATTATAAGATTTAAGAATTAACTAATAAAAAAATAAAAATACTCATTAAAGCAATGTAAAGTATTTGTACCACAAATCCAAAGTCCAATTCAAACGCCAACCAAAGCCGAGACTGAGTTGGAAATCTCAAAAAGTCAAGTCGAAATCTTGAGAGAGAGAATTTTAGGAGAGAGTTTTGAGAGAGAGAATGTGATATTATGTTTTTAAAAAACATAAATATTAGAGAGACGAGGGGGGGGGGGTCGGACCCAGGTCGAATAAACTGTGGGTCCTGATTGAGGCCCGTAGACCTGATGGATTTTTTGGATTCGTCAGGCTCGAGCTGTTTATTGGATATTGCTGAGGTATGGTGCCCATGGGCCTTGGCACTGCTCGTGTCGTGAGCATGCCTTGCACTAGAGGTGTTAAAAGGGAAGTGTCGGGCCGGCCTAGCTCATTTTTAGCCGGCACGATCGTGCTTCCGTGCCGGGCTAGGCATAGTTCTGTGGAGGTCAGCCGGGCATGGGTGCCACCGTGCCGCCCTTTCGCCGTGATGCTTCTTCACTATCGGGGATCGGCGAGTTTTGCACGTCAGGCTCAGCTTCTGGCGTTGGGGAGGTTTCTCGGTTTGTGCCGAGATACCATGTCAACGAGCCACGGTACCTTGCCGGGCCAGGCATGGCACGAGGCCCAGTTGGTCTAGGCACGGCACCGTTGGTCCCGTGGACAGGCACATGACGTGCACAGGCATAGGCACGAGATATTTTCGTGCTGGTCCGGCCCGGTTGACACTTCTACCTGGCACGGGCACGGGCACGAGTCATTCCCGTGCCATGCTGGGCCAGGCACGGGTCAATCTAGTGTCGTGTCAGGCCAGACATGATCGAACTGGGCCGTCCCTTATGTGAGCCAAGCCGGCCCATTTTTCACCTCTACGTGAGGCACAACTTGAAATAAATGTGTTTGGCTTGGTATGACATGTTCTAGAATTGTGTATAGACTGTGGTTGTGTCAACCTGTGGCATGAGTTTTGTGGTTCCTGACCTGGGTTAGACTTCTCTTGTGTTAGGCCAATCACTACTCGTGTGCTTGGTCCATTGGCATAGTCTATAGACATGATGATTTGTGATTGAGCATGTGTGATGGGTCATGGGTCACCTGTCATGGTTATTTTTTTTAAAAGCCCAACTATGTCCCAACTCATAATTAATTGCTGTTGCTTGTTACTTTTTTAACATCATAGCTGGGCTATGTTATTTTTACTCTTGGGGCTAACCATGCCACTTATCGTGGTGTGTCATGCATGATATGAAAAGGTTTTTACTTGGCCCGACATGGATTTTTGGCCCACCAAATGTTTGGTTATGTTGGGCCATGTTTATTCTTGCAAGTTCATGCTGACATGAACTATATTGTATTTTTTGATATTTTGGGCTGAAATCTTAAATTCAAATAAAAAATATATATTTTTTTATATTTTAATTTATTATTTATTTATTTTTTTAAAATATCACACTAAAAATTAAAAAATAAATACAAAATTAAAATAAATTAGATATTTTGTATTTATCTCATGATCATGTTTAGCTTAAATAAAATAATAAAAAATTTATTTTATTTCATAAATAAAAGTAGAATATGATATATATACCGAATGATAAGAAAGCATGGATACGTCACTGCACAGTCGTGTCCACGTGTCGGACACGTGGACACGGTACGAATATGTGTCGGATAAGTATCCGAAATGCCACGTGGCGTATCGTTGATCAATCCGTGTTTGATATGCCATGTGGCGTATCGGACAAATGCATTGTTATGAATCTGACACGTCGGTTGGATCTAATGCATCGGTTACAAATCTGATGCATCAATTATGAATCTGATGTGCCGGAAATATTCTGAGCAACGGGAGATTTCGAAAAGGAAGCTTGTCTTTGCTTTGGGATTTTTGAATCCCGAAGCAGGGGGGGAGCAGTAACGGGAGGAGGGAGTAGTAATGGGAGGGGGGAGCAGAAACATGAGGGGGGAGTAGTAACGGGAGGGAGGGGGTGGGGGGTTCAAAGCAGTGAAATATGGGGGTTTAATTAAAAACTCCATATTTTATTGCTTTGAAACTCTTAAATTTAATATTTTAATTTAAAATTATAATTATTTGTTTAATAAAAATACAAAATATAATAAATAAATAATTTTGATTTATGTAATATAATTTATTTTAATTTTAAATGTATGATTTTAAGTATACTTATAAATATGTTTATTTAAATTACTGTTTAAGGATAATATTTGTATTTATTTTTTTTTATAATGCATTATCCTAGTCGTATCCGTATTCTAGTTTTTTAGAATTTGCCGTGTTCTTGTATCCTGTCGTCCTTATATCTGTGCTTCTTAGCTGAATGATATATATTTATAAAATATAATGAAGTGAAACATAACTCATAAGATAATGTGTAATGCAACAATAATGCATAAATTATAATGAAATAAATAAATGGCAAAAATAAATCTTAGTGCATAAGTTAGTGTATCGTAATCATATAAAAAAATAAAAAATTATGCAAATCATTGATCGTGTCTGTGGTATGATAGTGTGGATGTAGATGTAGATTATCATCATGTAGGTAAATATTTTAATGAAATTTAGTTGCAGTCTTAATTTTCTATCTGAAATAATATTGGTTGCCATAAAGGTATCAAACGGATTGTGCCTTGCCGGCATAACCCATTTTTATGGTGGCCAGTCAGGCCATCATGTCGTGCCAGGCACGACTCGATTGGGAAGTCATGCAATGCCAGACATGACATGATTGGAATTATGCATGGCTTGTCATGGCTCGACCGACATGAGTCTAGGTAGCCTCGTGGCTTTTGTGTTAGGTCATTTTTGGGTTGTGCTGTCATGCTGGATCGTGTCATTTTTGGGTCGTGTCGTCATGCTGGATCGTGTTATTTTTGGGTCGTGCCGTCATGCTGGATCGTGTTATTTTTGGGTCGTGCCGTCATGCTGGATCGTGTTATTTTTGGGTCGTGCCGTCATGCTGGATCGTGTTATTTTTGGGTCGTGCCGTCATGCTGGATCGTGTTATTTTTGGGTCGTGCCGTCATGCTGGATCGTGTTATTTTTGGGTCGTGCCGTCATGCTGGATCATGTTATTTTTGGGTCGTGCCGTCATGCTGGATCGTGTTATTTTTGGGTCGTGCTGTCATGCTGGATCGTGTTATTTTTGGGTCGTACCATCATGCTGGATCGTGTCATTTTTTGGGCAGCCGATTGCCTGTAGTTGCTCCCAGTGTTGGACTGGCATCATCCACTTCCAATGTCCACCAGACCATCACCTAATCACTGCTATCACAATGAATAATTTTTTTTTATTTTACACTTCTAAATAAAAAAAAATGATAAACAAATACAATAATAAAATGAGAAAAAAAAATTATCAACAATTGTCAATTGATAAATGTAAAGTTTAAATGTCAAAAATCAACACAAGTTTAAATTATCAACAAAAATTTAAATGTCAAAAATTAAAATCAAAATATACAACCAAGCGTCAATCTCAATTCCAATGCCAATTGGTATTTATATGTCTATGTAAATCATTATCATTATCAATGTCAAAACACTTGATGGTATCACTAGCAGTGAGGGTGACCTCAATATTCTTCAAGTCTCATGAGTTACATCTACCTCTGTGTGCTCTCACTCTTGGTGCAGTTCTATCCCAAATGTTCATCCTCGAATTTTTTTAATCATTCATGCATGTAAGTGTCTCGATGATATTTGGTCGTAGTTTTGATTTCATATCTGAAATGATATTTATTGCAATAGAAAAATTAGACTCCAATGCGATGCTTGACACTAAAGGACAAAGAGTCTAGTAGATCCCATGCTGTCTTAGACAATACGGGATATGTGAATTCATATGATTTTTATTATAATAAAATATTAATGTTATTATTATTATTATGTAATAAGATTAAATAGTAATTAGTATTTACTGAGACATTTCTTTCCTATTTGACAAACTACTCAATCATTTTCTCGCTAATTAAATTGAGAAATCATCTTTAAATATTGTGTCTGTGTTCGTACTTGAAGCCTGACTATAATTAATATCATACCTAATGTCATAATATATAAGTAATTTTATCAATTTCTAGTGAATGAATATTTTAGTTTGGTGTTCTTAGTATATGCACGTGATATATATGTTAAAATAATTTATTTCACATTTACTTTAATCCTATGATTTATGCAGACTGTCAGATAATAAAGAGAAAGAATAACGAATCAGTACTTTAAGTATTTAGTTTTTATTTCAATACTTATGTTACTAAAAGTAGGATTATCTACAAACTTTCTAAACATGTTACTAATGTTATATATGTACCTGGGTGAAATGCAAGTGGTTGGAGCGTAAACAGATGAACACTTGTTTGTCGTGTTATAAAAATTTTTTAGGAATTTCATAAATATAATTTTTGTATTGTAGTCTCTATCGTTAATAATAAGTTTGTTATTTTTATTATTGACGTAGTCGGATATCATGTATTCGTATCCAAAATATGACTCAAAAATCAGATAAGTATAATTTTAATGGTGTCTCACATTTTTTTGAAATTTTTTTGACTCACTTATACATAAAGACTATCAAACTTCTATTGTTTGATAGATGTTCGATATATTTTAATGAGTTTTATATTTTTTCTAGTGCGAGAGAAATAACCTTAATCTTTACTTATACTATCAGGTTAATAATGTGATATACACATCTAACATGAAAAATTTTACCTAATAGTTAATCTCAAGTACTAACAAACATATTAATAACTATTTCATTGTTGGATATATTATCAAATATGATACTAAATATTGTATTATAAATATAATAATTTTTGAAGATTCTCATCATTCATTTATATATGATAGGACTATAATGAAAATAAATAATTTTTTAAAATCTTAAAATATTTTTATTAAGTAGTCATTTGTAATCTATTTAGTGAGCGGTGATACATGCAAAAGGTGTATCATTATGATTAGTCTAGATATCTGATGTTACAGATATCACGTCACTACATTGTCCAAATTTTATCATTATTATATATTTTTCTAAATTATAATATTTAAGTATGTTATTTTTATATGTGGACTTAAGAATCTTACGATATGCATTTTGAAAATAAGTTTGCATAATACTGAATATCTTAGGATCCTTTAAAAATTTAATTGGAAGATCCATTATGATAATCAGTTTAGTCATGCATTCTCTCCCTAACTTGATGTAGTATATAAAAGGGGTCAATAAAGAAGTTGTATTAGATCCAATCTCAAAGATTTCACTGTTTAGCTGGGTTTACTTAGGATTTAATACATCATAATTTTTGGTGTATTGATTGACATATCTCTTTAAGTGGCACGTTCCACCGTACTCATACATATACATATATATATATATATATATATATTATAATATATATGTTATGTCGATTCTTCATCGATATTCCTAAAATTTTTATTTTTAAATATGTTAAAGTTCAAATTATAGGGGTTTTTTAATTTTTTTTTGTTTTTTAGATATTTGAGTTTGTGTTGAGTCAATAAGAAAAAATATAGTTTTGATCTTGGACTTTTTTATGGTGTTATTATTATTTACGTCTGTCAATATTAATATTATTATTATTAAATTTACTATTAGATATTTATTTATTTTTAGTTTGTATTCTAAGTTAATAAATAAATTATATTAAAAAAATAAATAAAAAATAAAACTTGATTTATGGAGAGGGAAGAGAAAAAAGTGTAGTCTGCACCCGATAGGTTAGACAAAAGTAATAATATTGAAATAACAACACTATATCTCCACTTCACATTCTTTAAGCTTCATAAAGAAATTTTGAAATTTAAAAGCTTTAGCTTTATAGAGAGATATGGAGAGAATTGAAAGGAGAGAGAGTGAAGAAAGAGTTGAGCTTGAGAATTGAGAATGAAAAACTCAAACTCTCTAAAATCATTTATATAGATTTTTTTAATTAAAAAAATATATTTTTTAATTTTTTAATTTTTTTAATATTAAAAAGGATAGAAACTTGACAACTGTTGGATTTTTTAACTTTGTGGTTTATGCATGGAATATATATATATATTTTAATTTTTTTTTTATTTCTTCTACCTTAACATTATGATCTACAACTATAGCCAAATAATACAGAGTTAGAATTGAAAATCAATATTTTGAATATTTAGTTTTTATCTCAACAGACTCAACTATAATATTAATTGTAAGGTGATCTTTATACTTGTTTAATATGTTATTATTATTGCATATGCATATAAATATAATGCAAGTAGTGAGAATGTATTCAAATGAATACATGTTTATCGTATCATAAAAAATATATCAAAATTTCATAAAAGAAATTTTTGTATTCTCGTATAAATTATTAATAATAAGTTAATTATTTTTACTATTAACTTATTTTGAAATCATGTGTTTGTAGCTAATACACGACTTCAACATTAGATAGCTATAATTTTAATTGTGTTTCATATTTATTTGAATTTTTTTTAGGTTTGCAAAAAATATATAATGCTAAACTTCTTTTGTCTACTAGGTATGATAATATATTTTAGTAAATTTTTTATTTTTTCTAATATGAGAGAGATAATTTTTATTCCTACCTGCACTATCACGTTAATTACATGATACATGTATCTAAAATGAAAAATCTTATCTAATGGATCTTTTTAATAGTTTTAATAAATATACCAATAGCTATTCAATAATTAAAAATAATATCAAAAAGAAAACTAAATATTTTGTTCTAAATAAGTAAATATCATATTTCTTAAAGATCTGCATCATACATTTGTATATGATAAGATTATTATGAAAATAAAAAATCTTAAGAAATTCTAAAATTTTTTAATAAAATTTTAATTTTGAATCTAAACAATTGGATGTAATGTATTATTGTGACTAATCTAGATATCGGATATCATTAATATCATCAAATTATATTTGCATAATTAGTTAATTATTAATTATTTTTAAATTTATAATATTTTATTATTTTATTTTTACTTGTGAACCTATGAATCTCACTATAAACAAGTTGAATGTAGGTATACATAATACTAACTATTCTAGGATTTTTTGAAAATTTAATTTGAAGACTTATGGTCGTATTTAGTTTGATATATATTTTCTCTCAAAATCATTGTGGTGCATGAAGAGGGTCAATGAAGCTAGACCTAAACTATATCTTACTAGAAAAGTCTTGCCGCTCTAGAGGTGTCAAGTTGGTTGGTCGGCTTGGGCACGACACGAGACATGACCCAATTGAGTAGTGTTTGGCCTATCAATGTACTGTCCAGAATTGTGCTTGGATTTGGGTCGTGCCGATCTGAGGCTTAACTCATATCGACCCAAGGAATGACTCGTGCCATGCTAGGCAAGATGCTGTCCTGCCTCATGCCAAGCCAGGCATGACCCACATGCATGACCTTTTGGAATTGTCCATTGACATGGTGATTGTGACTTGGGACTGCATCACAGGTCACAAGTTAGTGTGACCTAGGACCATGCTTTGATCCTAGTCCTGTTTAAAAAAATGGGTATTTTTTAAATTGGCCCGAACCTGATTTGTCATGTTGATGTGATAGATTGGTCCGTTAGGACAGATGCCTCAATGGCTATTTAGAGTGTCAGACGTGTTCGGAGCATCATGGGAACATTCACACGTACCCAATAGTGACAATAGTCATTGTTGCTGTCTGGCGTGTGCACGCGTGTGTCAACTTAAAAATAATTTTTTTTAACATTGCGATCTTAGCTATAAGAATTTTTTCAATGGCTAGATTGAAATATGATTGCTGTTGGTTTTTTGTTCTTTAGTGTTTAGAAGTTTCTAAATATGACTTTAGTGTTTAAAAGTTTTCATTCTCAGCTTGAAAGCTGTCTCATCTCTTCTGCTTCATGTTTTTTTTTTTGTTATATTTTGTTCTGTGCTCTCAACCGCTCTATTGTTCCTCATAGTCTCTCTTAGTCTCAGTTTTAATAGAGGTGTCAAACGGGACGTGCTAGGTTAGCCTGACTCATTTTTAGCTAGCTCGACTGTGCTTTTGTGCCAGGCCAAGCACGGCACGGCTACTGTATTGGGCCAGGCCGGGCCCGACACGGTTTTGTAGAGATCAGCCCGGCACGGGCTAGCGGCATGAATCCGCCAGGTTCGGCATGAATCCCTAATTTAAAAAAATTAGGGTTTCGGCGCGTGCCGTTGCGCCACCACACCGCCGAAACCCTAATTTAAAAAAAATATCGGCTCGTGCCGAGCTACCTTGCCAATGGGCCATGGTATCGTGCCGGGCCAGGCATGACACGAGGCCCGGTTGGCCTCGGTATGGTACGGCACGACACTGTTGTTACTGTAGACCCGCACGGGCACGGGAAATTCTCGTGCAGTGTCAGCCTAGGCACGATCGAATCGTGCCGTGCCTCGAGCGGGTCGATTCGACTAGGTCGACACCTAAGTTTTAATTTGTCAAAGTTGGAAAGCATAATGAAACAGTAGTATAATCTGAATATTTTTTTTGTTTGTAAAAATTAGTCTTAATTATTTTTTAAAATAAATTAAAAAAATAAAAAATGATTAATAGTGAATATAGTGTTAATGCCATTAATATTGATTTAGATATATATAATAATAATAAATATATGGAAAGGTTCGAGGTCAAAATCATGTTTTATCTCATGGACGCGATCCAAACTTAAACTCCTAGAAAATAAAAAACTTAAAGAACCATAGTTGTTTGAATTCATTTTAAGATAATTAAAAATAAAAATTTTAGGGATATCTCAAAAATTGGCATAATATAAAATATTATTAAAAAAATATGTACAAGTAGGAGTACTGGCGACACGAGTCACCTAAAAAGAAATGTTGATCAATGTCCTAAAAAATATATACATTAGATTCAAGACAAATCTAATTGAGCATGAATGGTGGACTGTTAGAAGCTGGATCTAGTTTAGCTTCTTCGATCCTGTTTATTTACCACAATGATTTAGGAAGGGAATACATAACAAAAATAATTATGATCATGAGTCATCTGATTAGATTTTTTAAGGATCAATGATATTTAATATTACGCAAATTTACTTTCAGTCTGCATATCATATGATTCTTAGGTCCACATATAGAAATAATATAATTAAATATTATAAATTAAAAAAATAGTTTATAATTAATGAATTTTAGAAATTTAGTAAAGTAGTATTACATGTGTCAAATAGGCCATGTCGGGTCAGCAAAGCTCATATTTTTTATGCTTGAATGGGTCCACGTGCTGTGCCTGGCATGACATGGTTCATTGGAGGCAAGTCCTACATGGCTTGCGGCTTGAATCTGTCAGGGTTCTGGCTGGTTCGAGCTTGTTCTAAGTTAATAAAATTTTTTATCTAGAATAGAAATTAGAGATTTTGAGCTTGCATCATCGTTGCCAGTTGGGCCTCGGGCATGCCGTGCCGTCACTCGTCGGGCGTTGTCGCATCGCCCATCGTTGGGCGTTACAATGTCGGCCATAGTGTGTCGTTCTTCACATCGTTGCTAGTGCCTTGCCCACGTGCTAGGCAGTCGGTCGTGCCTGGCATGACACCTAGGCCGAAGTGCCTCGGCACGACACAACATGAATTGTGCCGAGGGCCCGCTCGGGCAGGGTCCCGGAACGTGCCGTGCAGGGATTCGGGCCGGGCCCAGGCAGCCCAACTTATTTGACACCTTTACTTGGTACGCTGCTATTCAATATTTAGTTTAATTGTGATGATATATCATTTACATGCCTCACCACATATTATGCATATTCTATACGAAAATTTAATAAAAAAAATAGAAGATTTTTTGATATTTTTCTCATGATGGTCCTGTCATGTATGAGTGCATGATAAAAATTTTTAGAGAATATAATATTTAAAATAAAATATTTATTATTATATTTGATAATTCATTTAATAATAGTCGTTATTAGTATGCTTGTTAGGACAATCTGAGGCATGTCATCAGATGAGATTTTTCATGTTAGATTCACGTGTGATATTATTATGTTGATAACACAAGCGGAGATAAAATTTTTTTATCCTCATTAGAAAAAATAAAAAATTCATTAAAATATTTTAGGATGTTTAGTAGATAACAAGTAGTTTGATAGTCTTTGTTTGTCTACGAGTCTAAAAAATAATCTCAAATGAATATAAGATATTATTGGAATTACACTTATTTGATGTTTCGGTTAAGTGTTAGATACGAATGAGTAATATCTAATTACGCCAATAATAAGAGTGACATTTTTGATTAGTGACATTTTAATACGAATGAGTAATAAATTTATTAGTGATATTTTTGATTGGGATAAATGAATTTTTTTTATAGAATTCTTGAAGATTTATTATTTTATTACAAACATGTATTTGTCTGTGTACACTCTCATTACTTGTATTGCACTTAAATGTATATGCAATATTAATTGCATGTTTAGCAAGTTTAGCTATCATAATACATTTAATGTCATAATCATTTGAGATGAAAATTAAATGTTTATAGTATTGGTCTACTATTACATTTTTTTATTACCTACCTACTTGTATGGATTTTTATAGTTAAGATAGAAATGGTAGAGAATATTTGATATACATATCCACGTGTATTAATCAGGGTCATCTAAAGGTGTCAAATGGGTCGGGCCGGGCTGGGTCGGCCGAACTTATTTTTTTGGTGGCCTAATTGGGCAACCTTTTGTTGCCATGCATGACCCTATACAGTAACCATGCCATGCTAGACACTGCACGGCTTGAGAATGCTAGCCCAGCATGGCCTGTTGGTCAAGCTTGTACCTGGTTCGAGATGGGTCGTGCTTGGATTTGCCGGGTCGGACAGGGTCGGGCCGGGTCGTACTAGGGGTTATCAACTTTTTTTTTTTTTAAATTAGGCTAGGTCCTTGGGCTGGTTTATTGTGTCATCGGGCTAGGCACATGGGCCGTGCTTGACCAATCACGACATGATTCATGCTAAGGGTCGGCTCGGCCCTGCCCATGGCACAAACCGTGCTATATTAGGCTTGGCACGACTAAATCGGGCTGGGCCTTAGGTAGTGTTTGGGCCGCACGACCTATTTGACACCTCTAAGGCCATCAACTTGAAGGTTTCATTCATAAAAAAATGATAGACTTATTTATATTCTACGATATTAGGTATAGTAGTAATTGTAGTCAGACTCTAAATTAAGACATAGACACCGTATTTAGAGTAAATGACTTCTCCATCCAGACATCAAGAGGGACATACTGGGGTAGTCTGTCAAATATGTGCTAGTTATTTTAGTACTAATATATTGATTACTGTTCAATCTTATCACATAATGATAACAAAAATTTTGATATTTTATTCTGGTGAAAATTATATGTATTTATCAATCATGTGCTATCTAAGATGACATGAGCTTTATTAACTCATCTGATGTTTAGTGTAGTATTGGAATTTAATTTTTTTGTTGAAGCCTTATTTTATTTTAGATAGGTAATCTAGATTGTGATCAAATATCTTAGAGACACTTGTATGCAATGAAAGACTAAAAAGATTGGTTGAGCATTCAAGATAGAGTTGGACCAAGAGTACAAGTGTTGCTGGAAGATGATGACTCATGAGACTTGGATGATATGGATGCCATCACTAGCAATATTATTAAACGCTTATACGATGATGATGATTTACATACAAATACTGATTGACATTGAGATTGATTGTTATTTGTTGATATTGTGTTTATTTTATAAGTATTATTTTTCTATGATTTGATTTAATTTTTATATTTTGATTATGATTTTTGATTAATTTTTAAGTATTATTATTAATTGTCATTTCTCATTTTCATTTAATGTATGACTTTTAGACTTTGGCTTGAAATAAAATTTATATTATTATTTTTTATTACATGTTCAATGTTGTAGTTGTTGATTATTTATATATTTTTAGTTTTTTAATTATGCTAATGATTCATTGATGTTATGTTTTGCATATGTTGATTGTTATTCATGCAATTAATTTTGTTTTTGTTTTTTTTTTTATTTTTGTTTTATGTTTTTTTGGTGATTGATCATCAGAGTGTGATGGCGGTGACTGATGGATGGTGGATGATGCTTGTGGTGGTGCTGAACACAAAATTGACACAATCCTGCATGACTCGACATGAGTCTGCCCAGAATCATGGCTGTCGTGCCATGTCGGGCTGGGCCGAGTGCTTGTCTTTGGGTGCCATACACAACATGATTCTCATGTTGGGCCATATCTGACACAACATAGTGACTTGATTGGGCCACACAAAAATGAGCCATTCCATCATGACAAGATTTGTTCGACAACTTTATGCAGCTCAGTAGAATTTGCTTAATATTTGATATATTATTATTTTTTTGATATATTGATCGACATATTTTTTTATGATAAATAGTGTAGCTTGTACTGCTACATGTATATATTTTTTGATAATATATATATTAAATCAATTTTTTAATATCCCTTAAATTTTTATTTTTTGTTATTTAAAGTGTGTCCATAATATTGAAGTTCGTCTAGTTTTTTATTTTTTATATTACAATTAGGTTTTGGTTATTTGGGAAAACTTAATTTTGGCTTTGGACTTCTTGGTAGAGGTACATTATTATCTATATCTACATTAATTTTAAAAGCATTCTTATATTCATTATTTGTTATTTTTTAAATATTTTTATTTAATAAAAAAAACTAAAAAAAAAGATAAGTTTAGCATAACTATATAATTGTAAAATATTATCATTTGTTTTGCACTGTATCACTTTTAACTTCAAGGATCAACTAAAATTCTTAGACAAAAGTTGTAATTTGTAAGTTACATCACGTATGCTGTAGTTCGTATGCATAAACAAGTCATAAAGTAAATATTATAATAATAAAAAAAATTTCAAAAAATGTGGTATATCAAGGAATTCTTAATTCTGTCAGTTGAGACTAGATGAAATACCAAATAGGAGAAAGGGAGAGTTTGAGAATTGATGAGAAAAAATTTAGAATGAAAATTTTAAATTTACTATTTAGCCTAGAAATTTATAGATATTTTAAAATAATAAAAACATATTTTTTTTAATTCTTTATAACTTTTTTATCTATTTAGGCTAGAAACATGTTTGATAGTATTAGAGGTGTCAAATGGGATGTGCCGGGCCGCCCGGGCCCATTTTTTTATGCCCGGCCGTGCTTTCGCGCGGTTTTGCGGGGGTTCAGCCCGACACGAGCCTGCGACACGATTCGCCGGGTTCGGCCCGGTCGGACTGAAACCTAAATTAAAAAAAGTAGAGTTTCGGCGTGCGCCGTCCTGCCGTCGCGCCTAACCTCAAGTTTTAAAAAAAGTAGGATTTTGGCGTGCCCTAAACCCTAATTTATAAAAAAATTAGGATTTTAGCGTGCCTGAAACCCTAATTTAAAAAAAAAAAATTAGGAATTGGGCGCGCTCGAAACCCTAATTCTTAAAAATAATTAGGGTTTCGGCGCCCCTGTAACCCTAATTAAAAAAATGATTACGGCACGGTACCGTGCCGGGCAGGCACGACGCCCGGACATTATATGGCAATTTGTTAAAGATTTTTAAAGATTATTTTTTAAAGCCTGCTACAATGATAGGTCGCATATGTCTTTGTCATTGTCAGCTCCCTTTGTGTTTTTTTGCAACGTGCTTCTTTGGGTAGGTATGGGCAATTTGTTAGTGCCAACCTAAGTGAACCCGACTTATGTTGTCAGATTTTTTTTAAAATCTAGCTTTGCTGCTTGGTTATTGGATGGGGCATGACTTGTGAATTGAGACCCACCCATGCTTGATTATGGTTCTTTCGGCCGGAGGACCATGCAATTGGACCAGTCACAAGGCATGGTTGGATTTAGGACAACATGAGTTGTGCCTTGGAATGGAATGGTTTAGGACCATACATGGTTCTGTATTGTATCGTGTTGGGTCCAACACATCCAATTTGAGTCATGTCTTTGATACTCGACCTTCTTGACACTTCTACATCATGGGTGTCGACATGGAAAGCGGTAGGTCTTGCCTATTGCTTTAGATGTTGCATAAAAAAATTAAATTATTATTTTTTGTATCCGTTAGATTTCATTCCAAAACTAGACACATAAGTTAGATTGCTGTTAGATTTTTGCTCATTCATGTTAAAAAAATAAAATATAGTATTTAAATATAATATATTTTTATTAATATAAAATAGAAATTTCTTTATTTTCATGAAATATATTCTTTCATCTTATCTTTCTTTTTTTTATGTTGTATATTTTGTTTTGTTGTATGTTTTTGGCTCTAGGTTAGTAGGCTTTCAAAAAAAGAGGTAAATAATGAATTATGTTAGGTAATTCGCTTATAATGATTCTGATTTTAAAGATTCAGAAAAAATAAACAACAAATAATAAATGATACATAAATAAATAAATAAAATATATATATATATATATATATATATATATATATATATATATCCATAGTCAATTCAATAAACCATGCCATAAATCACAACCACAACAATAGATAGAAAATAATGTGTTTTACTAGTCGTTCAGCATGACTAGCTACATCCACTAGAAAAATACTTATGTATTTACAGATTATAACTAAAATATATTTTACCAATTGTGAGCATAAACAATCTCGAAGAAAAATCATGTAGAGAGGAAAAAATAGAGATGAACAGTTCTACATGCAAAATTATAGCAGCTGAAAAAACAAAAATAAAAAATAATTTATATCAATAACGGAATGAGTCAGATCACTCTGTATTGGGTTCTATTCCAAAATTTTTTTGGCCATTTGATCGGGAAGTGAGATCTCCGTTATTATATTTTTGCTATATTCCTAATCTTTTAATATCTTATTTCATGCATTAATAAAATATTAAAATTGAAAAATATTTTGGTTATACAAACCAGGTTTATCAAAATAAAATATATATACAACAGTTTATAATTATGGATTGCTGCTCAAATAAATTTATGTGCTTATGGTATATATTTATTTTTTATTTATTAATTCGTATAACATTTTGTAATTGATACTATTTAAAATTATTAAATTTTAAAAAATTAGAAATATATATAAAATATAAAATGGTGAATATTTATATTAATGATGTTGATTTTGATGTATATATATACTTATAGATAATAATGATAATTTGACGAAAAAGTTAATGTCTGAAATTATGTTCTCTCCAATGATATTGATTCATTCACTTAAAACATTTAAAATTAGATAAATTTTAATAATATGAACTCATTTTAACATAATAAAAAAATTTTATAAGAGTGTCGAAGAAGAATCAATAGTGTATATGTTGTAAAAAAAATATATACATGTATGAGTATTGGTCACATTGACTATCTTAAGAGGTTTGACTATTAATGCATCAAAAAAATATGATGCATTAGATCCTATACAAGCTCAAATGAGTGCTGTAGCCTTTCAAGTTATAAACTTTAACTTTAGTGATCTTTTTTATTTATTGCAATGATTTTGAGAGAAAAAAAATATGTCCAAATTAATTATAATTATGAGTCTTTCAATTAATTTTCTAGAGGATCATAGAATAGTCATTATTATGCATTCTTATTTTCAACCTATTTATCTTTGAATTTTTAAGTTTTAAAATAGAAATAACATAATACAATATTATAAATTTTAAAAATAATTAATAGCTATCAAATTTAGGAATACAATGAAGTAATATTTATGATGTCAGATATATGAACTAATCGTGATAATGTATTATTTATATACTTTACTGCCCATTATATATATTCAAAATAAAAAACTTAATAAATAAATGTAGGTTTTTCTAAGATCATTATGATTTTATCATATGAGTGTATTTCGAGGATCTTTAGTGAAGATAATATTTATAATAAAATTTGTAGTATTACATTTAATATTAATTCAAATAATAGATTCATAGTTAGTATGTTTGTTAAAATTATTATAAATGGGTCATTAGATTAAATATTTTACATTAAATATATGTGTTACGTAATTAGCTTAATAGTGTAAGCGAGAATAAAATTTATTTTCTTCACATTATAAAAATAAGTAATTTATTAAAATAATTTATGATATGTTAGCTTACAATAAGAGTTTATCAGTCAATGTTTGTCAGTGAGTTAAAAAAGATTCTAAATGATCATGAGATATTGTTTGAATTATATCTACCTTATGTTAGTAAAATTTACTAACATGTATTATTTGATTATGTTAATAGTAAGAGTAATAAATTTATTATTGATGATTTAGACTACGATATATATAAATCTTTTAAATGAAATTTCTAAAATTTTTTAATGATATGTTGAATATATATTTGCCCGTGTATACTTCTATAACGTGTATTGTACTTGAGTGTGTATGTAATATTCGTAGCACATTTAGTAAATATAAAGAATACATTATTAAAATAGAAATTAAGTATTTAAAATACTATTTTCCTATTTTAACTTTTTATATCTTGGTTGTAAGTATTAATCCTAGAATTTATGCATGTTAGTTAGAGATAGTTATAATGATATTAAGATATTAGGATATTAGGTATGATAGTTATATGAAATTTTAATTACGAACATGAATTTTGTATTCAAAGATAATATTTTTTTTTAAATAATTAGTTAGGGACAAATAATTAAGTAGTCTACGGAAAAAGAATGAATTATTTCGATACTTAAATTTTGATTATTGTTTTATTCTATCATATGATAATAAACATTTGAATATTTCAAGTTAATAGTAATTATACGAATTTATCTATTTCATGCTATTTATGTTCATACATGATCTATGAACTCTTCCAGTGCCTTGCAGTGTTTTAGAGTTTATTTTTGTTGTTGTCAATCTTTTTTTAGATAACAGATCTAAATTGTAATCCGATATCATAAAGATACTTACATGCTTAAATGTCTCGAAAGATTGAATATTGAGCATTCATGATTAAATGAAAGAGTTGTTAGTGGATGATGACTCATGTGATATTATGGTCACAACAAGCACTATCTTCAAAATCTATTATGATAATATTTTACATTCGAACTATCATGCTAAAGACATAGATTGATGGCTTATATGATAAAGATGCATATTTTACTTATTTTTGCTTAATCTTATGTTATGTATTATTTTTAGATTAATTATTTTTGATATAAGATTTTGTTTCTTGAGTGAACCCTAATATAAAATAATTATTTTAACTATTAAATTTATTTTTAATATAAGTGCATTGTATTTTTTCTTTATTTTATTTTGATATGTATATGTGATATTTCTAATAAATAAAAAAATTAAAATATCAAAAAATTTTTAATTGAGCATTTAGGCTTCCCTATAACTGGTGTGGTCTGAAATTCACCCGGTCCGACATGGTACGGAAGTTATTGGTTTGTGGGCCAATTGGGTTGTTATTGATTGAGTGTTTGAGATCTAGTCTTGTACCAACATTGTATATCTTTTGACACCTCTAGTTGCAATTGATTGATTTATATATTCTTAAGAACTAAAAGAGCAGTCAATCAACTTCTGTGGCATAGATGAGTTTATTTACCTAGAAAATTTATGGGGGAGCCCACTTAGGATATTTAATGTTTTATTTTTGTTTTTTTATTTTGTTATTAGGTTGGTCACTCAATCGTTACAATTTGCTTGACAGAATGTTCTTTCCCCCCCTTGCCCCCTTTCATTTTTTATGTTATTCACCCTATTTATAAAGCCTGTGCATTGTTTCTGAACACATTGAATTGATGAAAGTGAAGTAATGTCTCCCATTCATTAATTGCATGATTTTCAAAATGCTCATGGAGATGTCTGGTAAGAATATTAGTGGGTATCTGAAGCTCCTTAATGAGGATTAGGCAATCATTTCGGTGGACGTCATGGTAGGTAGTGAAAAATCCCCATCATTCCTTTCCAAATCATAATTATTCATTTCTCTTTCTATCTCCACCTGTCGTCAGCTCCTAATCCTGGTCATATTATTGATTTTCAAAAATGAATGAGGAATTCTTGAAATTGGCCCTGACTGTAACATCCTTCCCATGACTGCCTCTTGTTGAGTGAAGACCTTCCCAACCAGCTAATAGAAGTTGTCTACGGATTATAATACTAAAGTGTACTTTATGTATTTGAACTGTTAAGTGTGCTAATACCCATTTATTTGAAATTGAATTGTTGAGTATCTCATTTTTTTTTTTAGTTTGACACCCATTACCACTGCACAGGACACCCACCACAACTTCATAGGCATGCTTCCATTATATGCCTTACACCGAAACGTCGATGCCAATATTGAATTGGCATTGATATCTATTGCGACATCAGCAATGTGTTGACGTTACACTCATCACTCATGCATTTTAGTGTTAGCTTGTCTTTTCATTTTGATACCAAGTTGAAAAAATGAAAAAAATAATTTATTATTCTAATGAAAACACAAAAAGAAGTTATATATATATGGTTAGGGTTGGGGATGCCCACATGCCGTTGCTCTTATGCAACTGAAGAAAAAACCACATAAAATAAAAAAAAAGTGATGAATCTCAACAAGACTCATATATTTGTAATTTTTGTATGATGATGTGTTTTGAGGAATGAAGCTGCAATGGTAGTATGTTTTTGTTTCATTTTTTATCATTGTTACGTGGGATCCTCTTTTCTTTTTCTTTTTACAGCTGATTTATATTCTGTGTTAAATGTGCTTTCCGATGAAAATATGCTGCCAACTCCATATGGGGAACTGAAGCCTCCTCTTGGAAAGCATCGTCTGAAGGTTGGTTTCTTTCATTTTATTTATAATGTTCTCAAGCAATGATGCTTAAGAAATTAGTATTTTGTGTGTTTTCTTTGATATTGTTGAAACATGTCTACTTCTTCAGATTGTGGAGTTCATTTTGGTGCTTCTGAGAAGAAGTGATGATGCAATTACTAGTGAATTGCTCAACTCAACTATCATTAAGAGAATCGTGGATTTGTTCTTTGAGTAAGATTTTCAATTAATTTATGAATCATTAATCGACTAAGTTATCTGGATGCATTCTCATTTTCATGTATATTTCTGTCCTATGTACTAAGGCAACTTTTCATTCATTTTTTTTCAGGTATCCATTTAATAACATGCTACATCATTATGTGGAGAGTATTGTAGTTTGTTGTTTCGAAAAAAAGAATGACTCTTTAGTAGATCACCTTCTTCAAGAGTGTAACTTGATAGGGAAGATTCTTCAAACTGAAAAACATGCCATTATTTTCGATGTGCTTCAGCAGGTAGGTGTTTTAAGTTATATTTCTTGTGAAATTAGTTTGAGTAAGTGCTGTTACTCTAATTTTATCAACTATTACTATATTAAACCATTAGAGTTGATGGTGTGGCCATTTGTTCAGCTCATGCAAAAAATATGATTTACAAATTCACACTTCATTCAGCTTGTTATGGCTGATTAACTAAATCCGATGAAAGATATTGATAAATCTCGCAAACATAACTGTTCAATTTGATGTATATAATTGATAAATTTGAGGAACACAATTGATAAATCTGACTCACAAATGCATTAAATCTAATGATCGTATTCATTTAATTTGTTTCTTATGATGCCTTCTAGACTATGCTCAGTTGGAAAAGAATTGATTAGTTTAGTGGGGTGGGTTAGCCATATTGAAAAATCATTTGAATATTGCTGAAAAATTGCAATAATGGAAGCCAAGGTTGTTAGGTGAGTTAATTGGTGTTGCAGTGAATGGCTCAAGTTGACTTCAGTTTCTCCTGGTTTAATGAATTTGTGGTGAATCCATAATGATAGAAACGTCATACAAATTCAATTAACATAAATGCAAAAACTAACCATATATAAATGGAAAAAAATTATAGGGGCAATCTGTATATTTATTGCTCTCAATAAGTAACAAATTATTATAATAAATACATCACCATAATACCTTAAAAGTTAATGTGTAAATATTTTGAACATCAAACTTAAATAAAATAAAAGTAAGTTGATATATCTTTAATGAAACTATTCATTTCATTGAGTGTCATAATAAATTATAGTATTACACGACAACAATAGAGAGATTTATGAAAAATATATGAATGCTTGATTTTATCAAGCATTCATATAATGAATCCTTTCACTGAGATAAAAGCAATCAACCTCACTATATGTTGTTTGCTTATGAAAAATTAAATTGAAAAGTAAGTCTCCTTATCTGACTGCCATAATAGAGAGTAGTATGAAAAATATATGAATGCTTGATTTTATCAAATACATACATAATTTATTATTTATTGCATGTAATTTTTTGTACGAAAGAAGTTTCTCAAAAAAAAAATTATGCAAATTTATAGCATATCTTCTCTAACTATAAGCTATAGGTGTCGGGTGGGCTTTGTTAGGTCGACATGATCTATTTTTTTGTGATCTAGTTGGGCCATCACACTATGTCGGACACGACATGAGTTGGGTACCTGGGTTGTATTGTGATTGCATGGCCAAATTGAAGGTTAGTCCAACATGGCTTGATGACTTGCTTTTCTAAATCAAGAATGTCGAGTTGAATTAGGTTGTGTCAGTCTGATTGGCAATGGCTTGACACTATCATTGATTGACATGCCATGGTCACCTGCAACCCTAGTATGCATGGGCAGTGGCACTGCTGTATTTGTTGTGTAGTCATCAGTGGCACTATTGCGCTGGAAGAGCAATTAGTAGTGGTAGTAGTTGGAAACATTGCCAGTTTTAGAGGTGTCAAATGAGTCGTGTTGTGTTAGTATGACCTATTTTTTTGTGGCCTGGTCATGACATCATGATGTGATAGCATGATATGACATCCATATGATTACGTTTGACACTTTCACTGATTGATAGGCCATGACCACCAGCTACACTAGTGGGCACTACTAGTGGCACTGCTGTATTTGTAGTGTAGTCATTCGTGGCACTATTGCACTGGCAGTGAAATAAATAGTGATAGTGGCTGGAAGCACTGCCAGTACTAGAGAGGTCAAATGAGTCATTTCGTGCCGACATAACCTTTTTTTGTGTGGCATGGTTGGGACACCATGATGTGTTGTAGAGGTGTCAACCTCCGGCCCGGCACGAGAATATCCCATGCCCAGGCTCGGGCTTGGGTAAGGCACAACATGTGCCGTGCTGTGCTGAGGCCAATCAGGCCTCGTGCCGTGCCTGACCCGGCACGGCTCGGTCCCCCGTGGCACGAACAGCAGGCACGGTCGGTGTCATTGTTCACATCCAGCCCGGCGTCCCGCGCCCGCAGTCCCACACCCACTAACTCAAAGACCTGGCTTCTTGCACCCTCATGAGTCATGGGTCACAGGTGGGTTCATTGTGACTTGGGACACTCGGGCCAACGACAAGCCAAGTTTCCTCTTCCCGCAAAAAAGACTACGGGTCGGGTCCACCCCTACCCGATTCCCCACCCCCCCAACGGGCAAAAAAAAATTTAAATTGTTGCCGTTGGATCTTGCCTCCAACGGCTAGTGGGCAGAATCTAACGGACATCATGATTCTGCCCCCTAAAAAAATAAAAAAAAAATAAAAAAAATGACTTGTTTCAAAAAAAATTATTTTCTTTAATCTATAAAATTCATCAGCACTATCTATAACATTTATGTTTTTCATAAATATATATTCTCCCAAATCTCATATTTTTTCTCTCTCAAAAATCTTGCTCATCTCTCTCGGGACTCGGGAAGTCGCGATTTCATCATTTGGCTTGGCTTTTTGGGAATCTTAACTTGAGTTTTGAATTTTGAGCTAGACTGTGGTGCACCGTGCACGTGATCGACCTGACTACTTTACCGGGTAATTTATTTAAAATATTAAAAAATGACAAATACTATTATCTAGTCTCTCTCTAGACCTAAAATAGTTAAATTTAAAATCTATCATCTAGTCTCTAAATAAGTGTTCTGTTTAACAAAAATATTAAAAAATGACAAATACTAATGAAACTTATTAAAATTTTAAAAATAAAAATCTTACACAGAGGTTTGAGGCCGCTGAAATTTTAGTTTCTCCAGTCGTCTCAACCCAAATTTCTAAAAAAATAAAAAACTAGGACTTATGTAGTTTGAACTCATTTTAATATAATAAAAAAAAATTAGGGGTCAGGAATAAGAAATGATACAGTGCAAATATTGTATGAGAATTTTAACATGTAAGAGTTCGTTTAAAATTGGACACCTTAAGAGGTATGCCGAATTATGCACCAAAAACATGGTCCATTAGATCCTAGGCAAACCCAACTTGGCACTGCTTTTTTTGAGACTGGATCGAGTCCAGTCTCAAAGTTTACTTCCTTCATATACTCCAGTGAGTTGGATAGGAACGACATGACCAGACTTATCACATTGATGAGTCTTCCAATCAAATTTTTGGAAGATCCAATGGTAGTGCACATAATGCAGACATATTTTCAGCCTGCTTATCGTAGGATTCCTAGGTCCACATCTAGGAATGATATACTAAAATTATATAATTTAGAAAAACAAAAAATAATTAATGAATTTATGGCATGTAGTGGAGTGATTTTCGTGACGTCTGATATCTGAACAAGTCATGATGAATCATCTTATGCATGTCTCACCAGATACTATGTAGATTCTAACTAGACTATGAATAAAATAATTTTAAGATTTTCTGAGATTCTTCTTCCTTATGATGACCCGATCATTTCTGAGTGTATGATGAAAATCTTTAGTGAATATAAAATTCAAAATAAAATTTCTAGTATTATATTCGATAACGCATCTAATAATGGAGTAGCGATTTACATGTTTGTTAGGAATATTAGAGACACACTATTAGAAGAGATTTTTCATGTCAGATGCATGTGTCACGTGATTAACCTGATTGTTCAAGCGGGTATGAATGTGTGTTCCCCCGCATTGGATAATATACGTAATGTACTAAAATATATTTGTATTCCTCTCAGACAATAAGAGTTTGATAGTCTCTGTTTGTCTGCGAATCTTAATAAGAAGAAATTCTAATCATATATGAGACATTGTTGGAAGTACACGTACTTGATATTGGAATCATATGTTCGATACAAACACGTGATATCCAACTATGTCAATAGTAAGAGTGACGAACTTATTATTGATGACACTGACTGGGTACAAAGAACATGTGTTCGTCGATTCATACGGCTACGACTTGCATTGCATTCAGGTGCATATGCAACATTAGTAGCATGTTTAAAAAGTATCGAGCTGACCCGACACTTAGCCATATGGTTGCAGAAATGAAAACCAAGTACTTTAAGTACCAGTCTACCGTTCCATCTCTTTATTATCTCGCTGCATGCATGAACCCTAGGGTTAAGGTGGAAGCGATATAAAATACCCCGATTTACATTTCCTCGTGCATGAACCTGGAAGAGCCACCTAAAGGGTTCATTCACGAGAAGTTGACTGACCTGTTTACATACTACGATACTAGGTATGGTAGTGGTAGTCGTGAGACTGTGATTACGTACATGGATAACTTGTTCGAAGATGATGATTTTTCTATTCAACTAGCGAGAGGGAAAAGTCGGGATGGACCATCACATAAGAGCAAGTTTTCTCGGTACTTAGATACCGATTACTGCTCAATCCTATCATATACTGATACTAAAAATCTTGATATATTATAGTGGTGGAAATCATATGAGTCTACCTTTCCTGTGCCATCTAAAATGACACAGGATCTACTGACTCCTCCGGTGTTGAGCATAGTATCGGAGTCTGTTTTTTCTGTTGCAGTGAATATGATTTCAAATAGAAGATTGAGATTACATCCAGATATTATTGAGGCCTTGGTTTGTTTTAAGGATTGAGAGGATTCGAGGTTTAGCATTCATGATCGTGCTGGAGCTGGGACATGGACATGGACTGCAACTGCATCCACTACGAAAGCGGAGGAGTTGATTGATGATGATGATCCATATTATACTGATCTTGATGTTACGGCTGATGATGTTCATGATATGCCGATTGACGATAAATGATGATCTACTACTTTTTGATTTCGATGTTTTGTTTTTTATTGATTATACGCTTTATTTATACGTTACGTTGAAACTTTAATTTGTTTAGTTCGGACATTAGGTATCTACTGACTGATTGGTCATTCTTCATTTGGTTTGTTTTTGTTTTTTTTACTATTTAATTTTTTTAACAAAATTATTTGATTTTTTTAATTTTTTGTTTTATTTTGTCATTTAAATATTTATAACTTTATTATTTAATTCTAATAAATTAAAACTAATTTTATTTTAAATTATAAAAAAAATTTAAACTTTGTAAATTAATAAATTTTAAAGAATTTTTATTTTATAAATTTATTATATTATACATTATCTATAATTTTATATATAATTTAATATATTTTATAGTTAAACTAAAAATTAAAATTATAAAATTAAAAAAAATTTTTTTAACCTGGCGCGTACGGCCTGATTTGGCCCGTACGGCCAGCTTTGGCCTGACCGGGCTAGGCCTGGCATTGCACGGCCATCCGTGCCGTGCCTAGCCCAGCACGGAACCACAGCCATGCTCTAAAAAAATAGGCCGGGCCTGCCCGTCACGGCCCGTTTGACACCTATAATGTGTTGGCATGACATGATATTCATATGACTAGGCCTGGAATGACCCATTTGGCCAATAATTGAGTAGATTTGTATTGGGTCATACTAGGTTATTCCTTGTTGTGCCAGGTTATGCCTAGTCATGCTGGGTCTTGCCGATTATGGGCTGGGCAACAGACCGCCTAAATTGAAATATTAAATGTGCAATAGTTCAAATATTTTATAAATTTTAATTTTATATTTATTCAAAAAATTTAAATATTATATTTATATATCAAACTAATAAAATTAAAAAATAATAGTTTATGTGTAATGTGAACATTATATTACATATTTTTATTATATTATAAATTTAAATGAATTAAAATTAAATTAATAACTAAAATTATTTGACGTCTGGAGTAATTCCAAAATAAAAATAATATTTAAAAAAATAATCTATAAGTATAATTTGATACATAACATAAAAAAAATATAACTGACAAAAATTCAAAAATAAATAAATATTATATCATATAAAAGAAACATTTTAAAATAGTATAATGTATAAATACGTGTCTGTAGTATGATAGTGAAGTTGCAAATAATCATCTTCATATATAATACTGAAGGTATTTTTAGCTTTGGTTTCGATATCTTTGATCTTGATATTCCATAGTCATTATTTGTCTGTAATTTTTTTATTTTATCGTGAATAGTCAACATCAAATTTTTCATGTATTTCATGTATACAAGTATTTTTATGATATATAGTTATAATCTTGATATCATATATGAAATAATTTAGCTGTCAGAAAAAATATGCTATGGTGGTATGCTAAATATCAGAGGGGTCAATAGGTTACATGTTATTTTAGATAACACATGATATGTGGATTTGTCTAATTTTTACTAGTTCAAAACATCTAAATTCTTATTTTCATCATACGAAATGATTAAATAGTAATTTGTATTTATGTATTGAGAAAATTTACTCTTATTTGATTGAATACCTTATCGTCTGATCCTTGATAACTAAATAAAAAAATTATTTCTAAATATGATACCCATGTCCATGCTTGAAGCCTAACTATAATTATCATACCAAATGTTGTAATATGTAAATATATTAATTAGATAATTTGTTAATAAAATTTTAGAGTTAGTCTGCTTGGTTCATGCATGTGGATATATATTTTAATATATTTTTTATTTTTTTCACTCCAATCTTAGGATTCATATAAGCTGTCAAATAATACAAAGTTTAAATAAATAATTAGTATTTTATATATTTGCTTTTTATCTCAACACTTAATTGTGTCTTGTGCCTCACGCCTCTAAATGGATTTTATGCTTCAATGAATATTGCATCTCAAATACTTATGAATTATCTTTGAACAAATACATGTTCGTCGTATATTAAAAAATATTATTAAATTTTAAAAAAGAAGCTTGTTCCTTATATTCTGATTAATTAATTTTTATTTTATAGATTTTTTTATAAATAAAGTTTGATGTAATGTTTTGGTAATAAATATATGAATTAAATATTATATATTTTAATTCTAATGGTATTTCACATCTAATAAGAATTTGTTTTCACCTACAAACTTAAGACTATAAATTTTTTGTTGTTTATTACATATCTTATTTTTTTTAGAATATTTATAATTTGTTTTAGTGATGGTAATGCCATTTTAAAGGCTGCTTGTAATATTGAGATTATTATGTGACAAAAATATAACGAAAAACTTTTAGTTAAGTGACATTCTTTTATAATTTTTATGAATATGTTTATAGCAATAGATTTAGTTGGAATATTATCAATTATTAAACCATATATTTTATTATATATTCTATATTTCCTAAATGCTATCATCAAACTCTCATATATGTTAGGGGTGTCATGTGGATATATGGTTTCATGAAATCATAATATTTTTTTTATATAGTTTCAACATACAATAAACAAAGTAAGCTGTGACTCATGCAAAAAAAAAAAAATCATGACTAGTTTATATATCATGCATCATCGATACAAACTTAATATATTTTTTAAATTAAAAAATAATTAAATTTTATTTATATTTAAAATTTTTTATTATATTAGTTTTGCAAATTGTCTTAGAGGTTATATGGTAAGCTAATTGAATATATTTTTGCATATAATAAATTAGTCATGAATCTTTTACATATTGAATTAGAAGACGTTGATCATCAACTAATGAATTAATGTTTTCTTTCTATAATACTTGTGGTAAGTGAACATGATTAATAAATATAAAGTTGATTTAAATTTAATAATCTTATTGTTCAGGTAAGTTTATTTGTGATCTAATATATTATGTTTTTAAGTGATTTGTTAGACATGTTTTCTAAGATATCCAATTCCATAATTAGTTTTGTTGTGATAAATTTTTTTACAATATCAATATTAAGTTAATATTGTATTCTTATTTTTGAAATAATTTTTTTATAATTTTAAATTTTTTTAAACATGTGATAATCATTTATGTAAATCAAGTTTTTTTAGGTGCCTGAGTCGATCTATGAATGTGGATTTATAAATTTGTACATAATAATTTATAGTTAATATTTTCATATTAAATTCATTTATAATTTTTTAATTCTATTTCTAACATCTAAAATAAAAAAAAAATTAAACAGTAAATGAGTTTCTTGTGAATTTGTAAATTTGCTATTGGCTATTATAATTTCTTTAATGCTAATTACAAAATATAAATATTTATAACAATAATATATTTTAAATAAAATAAAAGTTAAAAAGTTTGAATTTAGAGAAAGTGAGATACAATAAGAGAGGAAAATAATTTTTGTTAATGTGAAAAATGAAAAATATTATATACATATTCATAATAATTTAAAAAGCTAAAAAAATTATTTCATTAAATTTTTTATATTTTAACTAGAAAGAATCATTTTTAATGTTTTATTAAAAAAAAAATCAAATGTATAGTGATAGGCCATTGGACATGCCATATGGTCTTGTGTAGAGGTGTCAAACGGGCCGGGCATCCTGGGCCCGACACGATGCATGATCCGATTCGGTAGTGCCTAGCACGTAGAAGTGTCAAACAGGCCAGCCAAGCAGGGGTTTAGGTGGCCCAATCGAGCCAACGTGCCGTGCCGAGCACGACACGGTATAGTAATTATGTTAATCCTGGCCCTACATGGCTTCATCACAGCCTGCCTGACACGTCCCTCGGCTCGACTGTGATGAACCCTTGCTGGGTCGGGCATGGATAGGTTAGTTCTGGCATGTCCGTGCCTGGTAGGAGGTTGGGTTTTGCCCATTAGGATAGGTTTGGGCCAAGTTTGTGCCAATAAGAAAATTTTTATTTATTTTAATTTAGAATATTAAAAATATTAAAAATATTATAAAATTTATAATTTAATTATTTAATTATTAATACTTAATTACTTATAGTTAGTTAATTGTTAATTATTAAATTAAAAATAATAATTAATTTTTAATTTTTATTTTATTAAATTAATAAAACATAAAGTTTAGTATAATAACCAACTAAAATTTAAGAACTATTGATATTTGAATTAATAAAACATAAATATTAATACAAATCAATGTAATTTATAAAAAAATAATATTCAAGAATCAATCCTTGAACTCAAATTAATATAACAAAAAAAAACAAAGATAATGTAAATGAGTAAATCCAAAAAAGAAAAATAAAAATAAATAATATTATCAGTAGACAACATTATAACATATGATAAATGATAATATAAGATAAGTATCTGATATCAGTGTTTCAATCCGTTAATCGTAAATATCTTTAATCGTCAAATCGTCATTAATATCAATATCACATGGATCATCATCATCAATCAACTCTTTTGTTATGATACAGTCTCAACATGATCCTAGATGCACAAGCTCAAATTTTTTTAATTCTTCATGCATGTTAATGCCTTAATAATAACTGGTCGTAATCTGGATATCATATCTGAAATCATATTCACCACAATAAAAAAAGTAGATTCCAATGCTACGCTCAATATCAAGGGAGTCAGTAGATCTCGTGCTATCTTAGATAGCAAGAGATATGTGAACTCATATAATTTTTATCACTATAGAATATCAAGATTTTTATTATTGGAATGTGATAGGATTGGACAGTAATTAGTATCTAAGTATTGAGATAGCTTGCTCTTATTCAACGGTCTACCCCATCATTTTTCCCTTATTACCTGAAAAAAAAAAGTCATTGTATTTGAATATGATATTCATATCCATACTTGGAGCCTTATTACTACTACCATTATACCTAGTATCATCGCATGTAAAGGGCTCAATCAATTTCTCGTGAATGAAACTTTCAGGTGAGTTTTCCTGGTTCATACATGAGGATATGTATGTTAAAATATTCTCTACTTCTTTACCTTTAACCATGGGGTCCAGACAAGCAGCAAGACAATAAAGAGATAGAATGGTAGACTAGTACTTTAAGTACTTTGTATTATCTTTACAATCATTTCGCTAAGTATTGTATCATCTCAAAACATCCTAAATATGCTACTAATATTTTATTTACACCTGAGTGCAATGTAAGTCATGAGAATATAAATTGATGAACACATATTTGTCGTATCATAAAAAAAATCTTCAGGAATTTTATAAATAAAATTTTTATAGTTTAGTTAGTGTCCTCAATAATAAGTTTGTCACTCTTATCATTGACGTAGTTGGATATCACGTGTTCGTATCTAACACATTAATCTAACATAAGATATGTGTAATTCTAATGATGTTTCATATTTGATTGAAATTTTTTTTTCTTTAGACCCATAGTCAAATAAAGACTACTAAACTCTTGTCTGTGAAGCATGCAAAGATATTTTAGTGAGTTACGTATGTTTTTTAAGGTGTGGGCACACATTTTTTTTCACTTATACTATCAGGTTAATCACGTGACACATTTATTTAATATTAAAAAAATGTCCTAATGGTTCATCTCTAATACTTCTTAAAAACATGTTAATCGCTACTCTTTTATTAGATACAATATTGAATGTAATACTAAATATTTTATTTTAAATTTTATATTCTCAAAAGATTTTTATCATAAACTCAAAAATGGATGGACCATCATGAGGTTGAAGAATTTCAGAGAATCATAATATTTTTTTTATTTTATATTCATTTATAATCTACATAGTGGGCGATGAAACATATATAAGATGCACGTCGTGATTAGTTTAAATATAAGACGTCATAGACACTATTCTACTATAATTTCTAAACTCATTAATTATTATTTTTTTTCTACCTTATAATATTTTAATATATCTTTCATAAATGTAGACCTAGAAATTATATGATATGCATGCTATTAATATGTCTTCATGATACTGATTATTATTGGATCCTCCAAAAACTTAATCAGAAGATCTATTGTGGTGATTAGTTTGGATATGATTTTCCTCAAACTCGTTGTGGTATATGAAGGAAATAAACTTTGATACTAAACTGGATCCAGTTTTAAAGAACCTACAACTGAGTTGAGTTTGTCTAGGATCTAATACATAATATTTTTTTGGTGCATAGTTTGACATGTCTCTTAAGGTGTCCAGTCTCATATGAATTCTTACAATTTAAATTTTTTTGATCATTTTTGCATTGTGTCGATTCTTGTTCAACATCCTTAATATTTTTTTTATTATATTAAACTGAGTTCATATTATTAATATTCTTCTAGTTTTTTATTTTTTAGATGTTTGAATTTAATCGAGAAGAGAAACCAAAGTTTTGGCAGTCTCGGATCTTTTTGTAGTATTTTTATTATCTAAATTATAATTAATTTTATTTTTATAATCAAAATTATTATTTATCATTTTTTTTTTATTTTTTAGATTGGACTTAGGACTATGTGTTAAGACTAGAAGAGAGAAGAAGATTTTAAAATTTAAAAACTAATAAATAAAAAAAATATTCATAAATCAATGATGTGTAAACTTTGCTTTTTGATGTCTGCACCGCATGTACATCATAATCCACACTACACCAGAGTCCCAAAAGGTGAAACCGAAACTAAGTACCTAAGAGAGAGAGAAAATGAAAGCGAGAGATATTTATATTTTGAAAATATAAATATTTGAATGAGGAGCGGGGGGTTATAGATTTAGTATTTTTTTTAAATTTTTTAAAATAAAAAATTAGGTAGAATTTTTAGGGCCATCGGATTCTACCCGATAACCATTGGAAGTGATATCCAATGATTTAGATTTAATTTTTTTTTATTTGGACCTTGAGGTCGATTCAACTGTTGAACTGACCCAAATGGTCATTAGTTCCACAAGCTTCAGTTTCTGGAACAATCGGGCTCGGGGGCTGGGGAAAAATGATTGCGGTTCAGGTTTGTTGGGTTACATGCTCGATGGAATTTTAGATCCGTTAGGCTAGGGGTTGGTCATCGGGGCTTCAGGGTGAGGTCGGGTCGGGGCATCATTCAATTCATGCTGAAAATGCATGTCCATGGGCACTCACACCGGGCCTGGCACATGGCTTGGTTGACCTAGGCACAACCAAGTTGTGCTGAGCTAGTGTCGTCCAAACTATTTGACACCTCTACTAGCACGACACGGTCCACTATCAGCCGGGCTGGCTCTCGGCACGACTCATGCCTTGCTGTGCAGAGGTTACTTGGTCTAGGTACGCCCTGTCCCGAAGGCATGGTATTTTGGAATAACCTAAACCGTACTCTCCACGGAGCCCAACCCGAAGCTGGTCCTGTTTCTTGAGCCCAACTGCAAGTTTTAGAAGTTGAAGCTTCTGGAATTTGTGATCGTTTGGGTCTGTTCGACAGTCGAGCGAACCCAAATGGTCCAAAAAAAAATTTAAATTTTGGTAGTTGGATTTTGTGCCCTAGAAGGCAGAATTTAACGGTCTTATGGATTCTGCCCATTAAAATTATTAAAAAACTTGAAAAAAATATAAATAAAATTAATTTAATCTTTTTTAAATCTATAAAAAAATTCTTTTCCCTTTCATAAATTTTAACTTATTTCTTTCTTTCTCTCGTATTTTTTTCTTCATCTCCTCTCAGCTCTATTCTTTCTCTCTCTTGGTTTCTCATTTCATTTAAACTTTTAGGACTCGGGTGTTGAGTGCGACTTGTTGATTGTGGTGCGGACATTAAAAGACAAATGAGATTTTATGTATTACGGGTACTAATTTTTAAAATTTGTTTAGTTAAATTTTATTTTATTATTTTAGTTAACTTTAAACTTTAAGAATTTAGTTTAAGTTTAATTAAAGTTAATTAATAAATAATTTTAAAAATAATAATTATAATATAATTAAAAAACTAATAAAAATTTAAAATAATAAATAATACTTTTAATTACGATAATAAAATTAATTTAAATATAAACATAAAAAATTATAATATAGATACAAAAAACTCAACGAAAAGGTTTGAGGTCGTTGAAATTTTGGTTTCTCTAGTTTTCTCCATCCAAATATTTAAAAAACAAAAAACTAGAAGAACATTAAAGGTTTGGTATAATGCAAAATGTTAGGGGTGACAAAAAAATAATACAAAATAATACAAAACAAAAAAAAACTAGAAGAACATTAAAGGTTTACTATAATACCAAATAAAAATGTTAGGGGTGCCAAAAAAATATTGGCATAATGTAAATATTATAAAAAAATTTTAAATTTGTCAGAATTTGTATGAGATTGGACACATTAAGAGACATGTCGAATAATGTACCACAAAACATAATGTATTAGATCCTAGGCAAACCCAACTCAGCGGTAAGTTTTTTGAGATTGTATCTAGTTCAACCTCAATGTTAATTCCCTTTATATATCGCAACGAATTAGGGAGTGAAGATATGACCTGACTGATCATCATGATGAGTCTTCTGATTAGATTTTCAGATGATCTAAGTGTAGTCAATATCATGCAGATAGAGGTGTCAACCAGGCTGGGCCGGCCTGGCTCGACACGAGACATGGCATGGTTCGGCCGTTCCTGGGCCGGCCCGGCACGGAAATTTTTTGTGCCCGGGCTCGTGCCTTGCCAGACCACGGCACTATCTTGCAGTGCCGGGGCCTACCGGGCCTCGTGCCGTGCCTGGCCTGGCACGGTACCGTGACCCGTTGGCACTCTACCTTGCCGAAATCAAATTTTTTTAAAAATTAGGGTTACAGCGTTGCCAAAATCCTATTTTTTTAAATTAGGGTTTTGGGCGCGCGAAATTCTAATTTTTTTTAAAATAAGGGTTTTGGGCGCGTCAAAATCCTAATTTTTTTTAAAATAAGGGTTTTGGGTGCGCTGAAACCTTAATTTTTTAAAATTAGGGGTTCGGCACGACGGCACACGTCGAAATCCTAATTTTTTTTAATTTAGGGTTCGGCTTGACCGGGCCGAACCTGGCGGATGGTGCAGTGGGCCCATGCCGAGTTGAACCCACAAAAACTGTGCTGGGCTAGGCACGAAAGCATGGTCGAGCCTGAAAAAAACGTGCCGGCCCGGCCTGGCACGTCACGTTTGACACTTCTACATGCATACTTATTTTTAGCTTATATATCTTAGGATTCTTAGGTTTATATCTAGGAACGACATACTAAACTACTTTAACTTTGAAAAAAAAATAATAATTAATGAATTTAAGAATTATAGTGGAATGATGTCCGTGACGTTCGATATTTGAACTAGTCACGATAATATATCTTATGCATGTCTCATACCCCACTTGTGGATTCTAAATGGATAGTTAATAAAAAAATATTAAGATTCTCAGAAGTTTTTTATTTTCATTATGACACGATTATTTATGAGTGCAAAATGAGAATCCTTTGAAATTATAATATTAAAAATAAAATATATAGTATTATATTCAATAATACTTCTAATCATGAAGTAGTAGTTATTATCATGTTTGTTAGGATTATTAGAGATGAGTCATTAAGAGAGATTTATCACATCAGATGTATTTGTTACGTCATTAATCTCATAGTACAAGCATAATTATTTAAGGCGCAAGACGCACTGAGGCATAAAAGCCTTTTGGGGCCTAAAGGCGCAAGGCGTATTTGAGGCGCAAGCTTTTTTATTTGAGGTGCACCCACCCCATAGTTATTTAAGAAGCAAAGTACCTTGAGATGCAAAATCTTTTGGAGCCTTGAGGGACAAAGCACACTTGAGGTGCATGTTTTTTATTTGAGGCGCACCCACCCGCTCTGCAGTATGAGCATGAGATCGCCTGATTGATACACCCTTAGGTGCAATAAACGTAAACATCTCCTGACATACTAAGCATTGACTGTCTATTATATTGGTCACAGGCTCAGAAAACCACTCTTGAGAATGTAAGGATCATGATCCAGCTTTCTATCCTCATCAGCCTCATCCACATATTCTTGCATGGTCATGCAATGCATTTACTAAGATAAGCTACAATAAGAAATCCATAGAAAGCAGTCAACGAATGTTCAAAGCATAAAAATGCACAAAATAAAGCAAAACACGCAAAAACAATGCTGAAAATAAAAGTTGGGGCGGAAAATAGTGCAACCAAGTATATAAATGGTGCTATTGGGCCAAAATGTGCGAAAATGGGCTGAAAACATGATCAAATTCCTCAAAACAGACTTGACAGCCTTGAACTGTAACGGGCCGCACACTGTGGCGGAGAATTTTTTTTTTTGGAATTTCACCAAAAAAAATATACTAGTATTTAGCTTATCTCAGCACTTTTCCTCACCCGACAGCTGGCGTGCTTCTTCTGTGCTCTTCCTCTCCTAACGTTGCAGCGTCGTCCTTCCCTAACGAATTTCAAAGCAACGTCAACAAATTTAGGCGCCTGTAAGCCTTCAACCAACTTTGGCACATGGAAGCCTGCGACTAATTTCAGCGCCTTACACCCCTGCGCCTCACTTGAAAAATGCCGTTTTCACCAGGAGTGGTGGCCCTGGGTTTTAGGTGCACCTCAGATGTGCTTTTCATAACTATGAGTACAAGTGATGATGAACATTGTTTTTCTCATATTAAAAAAAAATACGTAACTCATTAAAATTTTTTCGTATGTCTCGTTGACATCGTGAATTTTGTACTATCTGTTTGTTTGTGGGTCTAAAAAAAGAAATTTTAATTGGTTGTAAAATACCATTAAAATTCCATACTTTCTGTTGGAGTTATGTGTTGAATAACGAATATGTGATATTTGACTGTGTTAAAAGTAAGAGTGACGAATTTATTATTGACGATACTGACTGAACTATAAAAATTTTATTTATGAAATTCATGAAGATTTTTTATGATATGACGAATATATGTTCATCAATTTATATTCTTACGACTTGCATTGTATTCATGTAAATATGCAATATTAGTAGTATATTTAGGAAGTTTAAAGAAGACACGACTCTTAGTAATATTGTTGTAGTGATGGAAACCTAGTACTTAAAATATTTGTTCACTATTCTATTTTTTTATTATTTGGCCGTCTGCATGGACCCTAGGATTAAGGTGGGAGGGGTAGAGAATATTTTGACATACATATTCTTGTACATGAAATATGAAAACTAACTTAAATGATTTATTTATGAGAAGTTAACTGACTCTTGACATACTATAATACTAGGTATGATGGTAGTAATAGTGAGATTTCACGTATGGGCATGAATACTATATTTAGAGATGATGACTTTTTTTTTCAGTTATCTAGGGGGAAATGATAGGTGAATTGTCAAATAGAAGTGAGCTGTCTCGGTACTTTGATATTGATTACTACTCAATTCTATCACATGTTGATAATAAGAATCTTGATATTTATAATGATTGAAATCATATAAATTTACCTATCTCATACTATTTAAGATGACATGAGATCTACCAACTCCTTTGCTATCGAGCTTAATATCAGAGTCTATTTTTTCTACTACAGTGAATGTGCTTTTAGCTAAAAAGTCCGGATTACGGCCAAAAATTATAAAAGCTTTAGCATGCATGATGTATTGAGAGGATTTAAGGTTGAACATCCATGATCATATTGAGATTCGAGCAAAAGTAGATGAATTGGTTGCTGATGATAATTCGTGAGACATTAATAATAATTGATGACTAATATGAGATTGAAGCATCGATGATTAAGTTAAGTATCTGAGCATACTTTTCTGCCTACGATTTGTTGCTATTGATATACTGCTAATAATATAATCAATGATCATATGATGATGAGATTTAGCATTTTTATTTATCATTTTTGGATTATCTTTTTTTTTTATTTTTTTGTCATTTTATTTTGAAGATTGATTCAAATATTTATTTTTTTGTTATTGGCATTTGATTATTGTTTTATATTTATGAGTTTTATTTGATGTATTATTTCTTATCTTTTAAATATTCAATCTTGATCTTGCTTTGTTAATTTTTATTTTGTATTTTTTACGTATTTTTAGTTGTGAGTTATTAAATACTATTTGTTAGTTTTTAGATGTTAGTTATTTATGTTTTATTAATTTAATTAATTAAGAATTAATTAATTAATTATTTTAATTAAGTATTAAAAATTAAATTTGTTGATAATTTTGAATTTGTGATTTATAATTACTAAATAGTTTAAATCTGGCCTGAACTCGGCCCGAACCCAGCCCAAACTGGTCCAATTTGGCAACTCTAGGTGCCTCTCGGCCCAAAAAAGTTACAAACTGGGCTGGTGGGTTGTGCTGGGCCAACTCTTCTAAAGTCGTGTCATGCCAGTCATGACATGGTGGCTTGATTGGGCCACCTAAAAATGGGCCAGTCCCACCCAGCCTGGTTCGGTCTATTCGACACCTTTAGTCTTGTGGCACATGGCTAAGGCATAATGGCGTAATAACTATTGCATCATTATTTATAATAAAGATATTTTTTTTTAAATTTATTTTATTAGGTCGTATCGACCTCAATCTAAAATTGGTTTGATTTTAATTTCAATTGAATTATTTAAATTAGGAGTGTGTAAGGTGTACACTATTAATTTTGAGGAATTTAATTTTGAGGCATGTGATAGTCACGTGGAAATGAAAAATAGTCTAGTTTTGGCTTGCTCATGTTGTTGTGCCGAGTTGTGCAATGCTGAATGATGTTTGGTATGTGAGTACTTGATTAATCAAAGTATTAACTTTATTTTTGATATAAATTTTCTAGTTGATTATATTATTTTTTAGAGATTTATAATAATTATTAACTATCTAACTATACTCAAATTAGATATAATCAGTGATAAAAATTTTTGATATATCCATCGATATATCTATGAAATATTAATAAATTCTAATTACCGATATATTCATCAAGATCGATATATCTATTATTGATTAGTGCTCATATAAAAATACATACTGATATATCTTCGATATATCCAATATATCCGTAAAATACAAGTACTAATATATCCGTAGAAACTGATATTTTAATCTTTGGATATAATATATATAATCAATATAATTAATTATTTCTTAGATTTTTTATGTTTGTTCATATTGATACAATTCTTTGAATACTAAGATAAGAGAAGAAATTTCTATGATTTAAGATTTATTTTATTGATAATAGATACTTATTTGTAGCTGAGTATTTATATTCTAGTTGGACACCCGTATATATTGAGAGAAAATGTATGATAGGATTTTATAATTTTTTGAAAATAACTGTCTCTTTAATTAGTCCTGATATTTGCTCGAAGACATAATATATATATATTTTTCTCCCATAATTTTATGCCTTGACAGTTAAGTAATGCTGCATATATAATATATCTTTCAATTTAGTATTTTACTAGTGAGCAAATTATATAAAGATGAATTATTTTTTTAGAGAGTTGTTAAAATGTGATTATCATTGCAACATAGATTTAAATAACACGGTAACTAGCATAAATATTTATGAAAGCCTTAAAGAATCCTCAACATTTTTTTTTCAAGTATTATTATGGACTTGTATTTACCAATTTGATGATATATTATAATTTTCTTATTATTCAATTATTTTTTTGTATTTTTTAATCTAAGTTTTGATAATTAATCACAATTATTTTTATTTATTATATAAGAATATCTGATATATATTTTTTATTAGAATGTTAATATTTTATTTATTTTGTGTTTGAGTTATGATAATTATAATGTTAATGTTATACATATCTGGTTGAGGCAACTTCAAGATTCGAAAGATGCAATTAATCCATTTGAACCATGGCTGTGTCTTGTAGTTGTAACGTAATCAAACAGTTTGACACATCATATGGCATCAACAACATCACTCAACTTTTAATATGTGTTATTTACGTTATGTAAAATGTTATTGGGATAGATAATCGTTGACAACCTCAAACTCAGTTTATTCTGACTGATGCAACTCATCTTTTTGAGCCATGACTTTGGCTAGTAGTTGCAATTTGAACTAAACTAAACATTTCCAAAAATCATATGGAATTGTTTTTATTTCTGCTAAGATTCAATATAGTTGTACTATGTTGAATCGTGACATGTTTTTTATTTTTGCAGCCAACCATCCCAGCACATGGGAAACATGCACCACGGGCAGGAAACATTGGGCACATTACAAAGATTTCTAATAAGTTAATTCATTTGGGAAACAGCAATGGATCCATTCAGATGTACCTACAGGTTGGTTTCTGTTTAGGCACCTTCATTTAGGCACTTTGGGTATGTTTTTTGTTCTAAAATGCATACATGATAAAATACATAAATGATGATTGAATCATTTGTTATGAAATCCTTGGTCATCCTAAGCATTTTTCATAATTGAGAGTCTTGCGTTTCCTGGACGTCATTCATTAGTCTCACAAAAAAAAAGTATTTATGTAAATGACCTTGGGGCTACCTTGTTTTGTGATGAGCTGCTACTGGAGGAATTCCTTGGAGATATATTTTTTGTTGGTATTAATGGTCTTGAGGGTCTGTGATCTTGTAATTTTAGCCATTATTCATGTAGATGACCTTATTAATTAGTCACTCTCTTGGCAAGGTCTAGTCAGACATACATGTTATTTCAAATGTGTAATTTTTAATAACATAGTTTTGCAAACACTCAAAACAATTACCATTAACACTTAACACGAAACACCTAACAACTGACACCTAACACCTAACAACCATAGTAATTTAAGGCGCAAGGTACACTAAGGCGCAAAAGCCTTTTGGGGCCTTAAGGCACAAGACGCACTTTAGGCGCAGACTTTTTTATTTGAGGTGCACCCAGCCTAATACACAAAAATTATATATTTTACTAAATATAGTCTCTAATTTTCATCTAATAATAAACTAAATAACATCAAAGATAAAAATCAAATATTAATAGTGCTCCCATCATCCAAACATCCAAAGTTTAAAAATAAAATAATAAACATTCAAAGTTCTAAAATAAAATAAATACTCATGTATCTACATTTAAATCTAAATCAAGAAAGTCTTCATCAATATCATTCCCATCATCAATCTTTCACTCTTCCTCTTCTTCATCTTTCTCTCCCAGTGAATAGTTCATCTTTTCATCTTCATCAATCAAAGCAAGAGCATGAATATGTTTAGAGCTAGATGATCTTGACTTTGATTTTGGTGTTGGTGTTTGTGTTTTGCTTGGTTTAGCTCTTGTATAAATCCTAAGCTCCTCAGCTCCATTAGCTCTTGTAATATCACCCCATGTTAAATCATCACCTTCAAACACCAAATCATCTTCTGTAATACCTTCATCTTCCATTCTTCCTATTAACCATTCATTGTTATCATCTATTTCTTTCAAGATAATGAGATCAATTGTATGACGCTCAGTGTATCTTTTTATTAAGGTTTTGTTGTACTTAATGTATACCAAATCATTCAAGTGTTGATTGTTCAACCTATTTCTTCTCTTACTATGAATCTGAAAAAATAAATAATTTTCATGATTATATCTTAATATTTTAGTTTTGAAGAATCTAAGTTACATTAAATAATGTTGTAACTAAAAGACACAAATTCAATTGTATGTAATTGCTTTAATAACTTACATTCTCAAAGATACTCCAATTCCTTTCGCAACCTGATGCACTACATGTTAGGTTGAGAACCCTCAATGCAAACTTTTGCAAATTTCTAGCACTTGATCCAAACATACCCCACAATTCAACTACAATTAATATAAATAAATTATTAGTTGAACATTTCACCTATTTTAACCAAACATATATAATAATTTCAATGTACTAATTAACAAAACTAAAGGACTAACTTGTAGGTTTAGTCTTTCTTGTTCTAATGACAAACTCATTACCAAAAAAGTCTCTAATATGCATGTACAAGTCGAATTGTGATATAATTGTATCTTGTTCATCTTTATTTTTCATCAATCTCGAAATACAACTACATACATCTTCAAAGATTTTTGAATCTAAGTTAATTCATAATCATTCTGTATCATAATAGAATTGTAGGTTCAAAAAATACCCAGCTGAATGCAAATACCGATGAAGTTGAACCTCCCACCTCCTATTAATGATTTTCATGATTTCCATGATTTTTCTATACTTCTCTTCATTCCCATTAAAGTTTTTGATGATAATTTTATTTGCTTTTTTTATGGCTGCATAAATGTAACCCATAGGAGGTTTCTTTTCACCATCCACCAAACGAAGCACATGTACAAGAGGGCATGACACCTTCAAACAAAACACTACAATATTTCAAATAGAAGACATGAAAATTATATTGGCTATATTTTTTCTCTTTTGCTCATTTGCCCATTTACTTTCCGTCCAATCTGAACTAGTAAACATCTTCCTTAAGTTGTTTTTTTGTTCATTGATACATGATAAGGTGATAAAGGCTATTGCAAACCGAGTCTTATCAGGCCTTAATAACTTCCATTGCTCAGTAAATCACCTCATCATGTTGAGCAAACCCATTCTATTATAGATATAGCTGTTTATGGATATGACCTTCTTTATTGTCTTCTTGATGTGTGATAGGTTTTCAATATCTTCTAGTATCAAGTCAAACAATGTGCGACACATGGTGTCCAATACAAATGTGGTCTTTTCATTTCCAACAATCTTCCTATATAATTTAAACACATAATAAATAGATAATAAATGTAATCACTTACATAAATAAGTAAATGAAAATTTGAAATTAAATTATAAGTACTTGCCGTCACATAATTCGAAACATTATATGTTATCACTTGAATAACATTGGCTTCACCAATTTTCTCGATCCAACTGTCAAGTAATTCAAATAATTTCTCTCCGGTCTTGACCATAGAAGAAACAACAATAGATTTCATAAACACGGTCTCTCTTGAAGAATTCACCAAGAAATTTACCAATGACCTTTCCTTCCTATCAGTCCATCCATTTGACATAATTGAATATTTATTTTGCTTCCATTCTGTGAAATAAACCTCCATTGAAGCCTTTGTGATAACAAATTTTTTCTTGAGATTAGTAATCCTTACATCATGAAAATTTGGTTCCTTGTAACCCACACCATATTGCCCAATTACCTCAAGCATTAGTTGGAAACTAGCATAGTTCACTGTATTAAATGGAACCGCAGCATCATACATTCATCTACAAAATAATATATCAGCTCTCTCATTGGTCTCTTTCTTGTATGCATTGTTGATAGTAGTTTGAGTATTTTTTTTTTATTTTAAATAATAATTATCAGATTAGGAGTAAAGAAATGATCCATAGGATCTTTTTGCCTTATTCTCTTTATGTAACTACCACTAACACTACCACCACTTCCTCCTACATTGCTATCACCACTAGAAATATCCTTTCTTCTTTTTTTGCTAGTAACCTTCGGGTCTTCATCATCTTCATCTTGGAACCCAAACATATCCTCATTCACATTATGACTTTCAAAATTTATTTGATTTTTTTGAGTTTTTTTGGCTAGCATATAATCTTTTATTTCTTTTCTAACATATTCGGGACATCTTGTACACTTTTTCGAATTTCTAAACCCTCCAAAAAGGTGTTGCTTTTGTCTATAAATGTCTCCTTTAGTTTCTTTATCATAAAAAATAAAAATGAGTGTTCATATATCTTTCTTATTTAATAAATGAATATATTTTCATCCCAGATCTTTTCTTTCACTTGAAGCTTTTATTTCAACTTCAATCTCTTTGTCTATTTTTATGTATCTTTACCACAAATTTATAATAAAATGACAAATATATTAAGAGAAAAATGAAAACATATACATAATATATTATATATTGTAAATCTATAAATTATAAACATACTCAATCTTTGCCAAACAACTAAAATTATTTATAATTTTTGTTCTAATTATTTTATAATTTTCATAATTTTTTTCTATTTTTTGTTAATTTTCAGAATTTTTTTCCCTTTTTTCTACATTAGTTTTTTGAAAATTACATATTTTTTTCAAAGTATTATTCAAAAAAATTTTACCTAGTTTTTAAGTATTTTTTGAAAATATTTTTTTACCTTTTGAAGAATTTTTTCACAACAAAAATAGGTAAAATGAAAAAAATACATTTTGAGCATCTTCTTCTTCTTCTTCTCTCCTCTTTAATCCAGTATTAAGAGTATTTTGAGAGGGTTATTTTGAGGATTTTAGGGTGTAACCTGAGAAAGATGTGGTTTTATAGGGCTTAATATCACAAAACTTTAAAAAGGCTTCGTTTTGATTCCTGGACGACCAAAACGACATTGTTTTGGAGGTGACGTTTTTTTATTTTAAATCAGAACCTCAAAACGACGTCATTTTGAGAGTTTTGTTTTTTTTTTAAAATCAAAATCAACCCAAAATGATTTCGTTTTGGGTTGTTTTGATTTTTTTAAAAAATATAACCCAACCCAAAACGACGCCGTTTTGGGTTGTATCAGCCGAATACGTCGTTTTGGGTTGGATCAGCTGAATACGTCATTTTGGGTTGGATCAGCTGAATACGTTGTTTTCCCCGATGTGCTCCTCATGCGTTTCGCCTGGTTTCGTCTCTCGCCGCTTCTTCCGTCGTTGTTTTGTCCTTCTTCTCCGACGAAATTTTCTCATTTCCGACGGCGAATCCGGCAAAAAAAAAGGAGAGGAGAAGAAGAGGAAGAAGGGCGTACCTGGCTCGACGCCTGCCGCCGCCAAAACTGGAAGTCAACGCCTGCTGCGCCTCACCCGCCTGTGCCTCGCCTGAAGCAAGACATTTTTTCCTGGAGTGGTGGCGCCTGAGTTTCAGGAGCGCCTCAGGCACGCATTTCATAACTATGCTAACAACTGACACCTAACACCTAACACTTAACAACTGACAACTAACACCTAATGCATGACACTTAATGACAAACACCTAACACCTAACGCATAACACCTAATGACAAACACCTAACACCTAACACTTAATGCTAAATGCTTAATGCCTACCACATAACCCTTAATGCTTAACACTTAACACTTGTGAATCTAATGGAGATTAGTTGCTCTTTCTACTTTTTACATTTGAAAATATTTCAAATATATAGGTAGTCAAAACCCGGAACATGCTAAATGTGGTTCTCTCTGTTATTTGATGCATATACTTTATTGAAGTTGCTTTCTTCATTGAAACAAATTTTATTTCGAAAATATTACAAAATAATTAATAATAATAAAACAAACTATTACAAATTAATAGTAACATGATCAACTCAAGCTATGATATATACATACAAATAACACAATATGTATTAATGTTGTCTTATCTGTCATAAAATAGTGAGGAAATATCATAAATAGGTACTTTGCCGACATGTTAAATTTTAGACAATAATTCATCCATTTTCTTTTCAATAAAGAGAAAAGTTTGTCTCTCGTCATAAAACATGTTTTTGAAATTTGTCTTTGTTTTCTAATTAATTTCATTTGCATCTTCATCTTCAAAAACAGACTCTTAACATTAGATACTTGTATTTGCTTTTGATTATGCATTGTTCTCTAGCATCAATTGAGTTTTCTATTGCACCACATGTTGATTGGAAACCATCTTCATCTACTAAGACTAATAGAGATGTTAAAATGACATTAGCACAACCTGGTCTCTTCCTGGGTTTATCCCCTATGAATCCATTATGCTGTCTTCCTTGTTTCAATGTAAAAAAAAGTAGTTGAATTTTTTTTCATGATCTTCTAATTTTTTGCTTCATAATTTTTTTTATTGTTCTAGTTTTTAAAAATTTAAATTTTTAAATGAGTTACATTTTATAAGAAAAAAACTAAAAATTACTATTAGAAGATGCATGAGATACAGATTAAAAATGAGAAATACCAAATGAGTAAGGTGTTGGATCATACCCATTGAAGTAAGGTGTTGCTTCATATCTATGTCAACATCGTTTCACAAGTAGAGTGCTATTATGTTGGAGGAAGAATGATTTCTACTTTGTGTTATTGCTAGAAACAAAATTGGGAACCTGAAAGTTACTTGCCACTCTAGGAATAGAGTACCATTGTCCTTCAAAGTTTTGCACACATGAGAATGTTCCTCGCATGAAGCATCAAATTACGATGAGCTCTCAAGAGTATAATGATTTCGACAAGAGAATGATCACTTTGGTTATGAAGAAGGCGATGAGTCATATGGGATGTGGCTATAGGCCTGTTGCATATGTTGCATGGATGGAACATGAATCTGTCTTTAGAAAGGGAATGTTGCTTGCATGAGACAAAGTATGTGAATCAAATATCAAGATGACATTACTGGTGATAGGGAATACATACTTGGGAATAGAGTGAACTATGAAAACACCACTATTAGGACAGAGTAGATACAAGAAATCCTATGGAAATTGTATATACGGTAGGGAAAATGGTCATACCATAAAAATTAATGGGAATTAGTTTCATAAAAAAGACCAAGAACTTTACATATTATTCAATTATATTGGTTGACAATTGGATCTATTCTTGGATCTTAGAGTTTTTATGTAATAATATTTACTAGAAAGGAATATATAGAATTCTTTACTAGTAAAAAAAATAGATATTTTTTATTCTTTAGATATTATAGTTCTTACTACTCATTGTTATTCATGATTTTTGGATAATTGATTCATGAATACATATTCATATCAAATATTTCTTATTTTATTACTTACTTTCTATTTTGTTATAAATAATAATAAAATATCAAATATTTTTGAGTATAATGATATTAATCTTGATATTTTTTTTATTTTGAGTTTTATTTATTCATAAATATTTATATAATTTATTTTTGATGTGAGTTTAATGTTAAAAAACTCAATATTAAGGTAATCTTTTCACATATCGATGTTTTGTATGATCGAAAGATTTTGAGGATTGTGTTTTTTTTTCTAATTATTTGAAAACTTGTTGATTATATTTGTCTATGATAAAGTTAAGAATTTGAATCTTAGTATAAAATATATTTATATATTAGATTATGAGTCATGTTCAATAGGTAATATATTCAATTTTTTTTTAAGAATGTGAGTAAAATTCTTTTAAATTTGACTCATTTAATTATTTGGGTTCTAATAGACTTGAGATAATGAAATATGATTTTCCTAGGCATCTCTTTTGTGCTCAAATTGTATATGTGTTTAGTTTATAGACAAACAACTAATAATTATTGATATTATTTTTTTTTTTGAGAATGATATTTTCTTTAAGAACCCTAGATAAAATATGAATTCAAAAATTATATAAAGATTTGCTATTCTTTTTTACCCTTTTAAAGATTTCATCGGGACTATAACTAGGAAAGATTAATACTTAATTATTTATAAATTTGTTGGATAATATTATAATTTTTCTTTTTTTATTTTTGATAATATTATGATAATATTATATGTACTAACAAATATATAAGATATCACTTATGATATTGATTGAGAGAATGTGGTTTCTTCTAAAAAGAATATATACTCTGTCTATATGATGTGTTAAGTTTATATTTCATTCTAATCCTAATTCTAAATGAATTGGAAGGTGATAGACTTAATTACCCAGATATTCATATTTATTTAATAAGAAGAAAATGTTCAATATATTTAGAAACCAATAAAAGTTTTCAAAAAAGTTAGAAGATCAACATTAGTTTTTTTAATCTTGATTTTTTACTTTTTTTTTTCAAAAGTATATGAGTTGTACTAAAAGTCATATCTTATAAATTTTGTTATTATTATATCATTAATTTTAAATTGTATTTTTATTATTATTTTTGTTGATAATAATATATTACATAAATTAAATAATGTTGTATTATCTCATTTAGGATGACATCAAGCCATAGATGTGTCAAATGGGCCAGACTAGCTTGGCCCGACTCATTTGGTGACCCAACTAGGTCACCCTTTAGTGCCTAGTCCGACGCAGTTTCTTCAGGCCAGGCCCGACACAACCCAGCACGGCCTTCGACCTTGTAGATGAAATCATGCTGGTTGGGCTCGTATGGGCTAGTTTTGGCCTGTATTGGTTGGGTTTTAATTTTTAATAAATTTATATTTTTTTTTCAAATTAGTTTATGTTTATATGTTTTTAATACTTTTAAAGTTTTTTTTTATTGTTTTTAGTAATTAGTTAATGCTAATTGTTAACTATAAATAAATAAATAAATAAATTTTAAATTTTTATTATATTAATTTTAATATAATATTAAGTTTATTTATTATAATAAACAATATAAATTTTAAAATTAAATGTGTATCAGTGACTAGCGTAAATGTATGAATTAATAAAATATTAAATCTTAAATATGAATAAAAATTAAAAATCAATGAAAAATGAAAATTTACTAAAACTTAATTTTTGAGTTTTAAGCATTAAATGTATCAATCCATAAAGGCACAAACTCAAGGCTTAAAGTAATATCACAAATAAAAATTAAACAAACCCAAATACAATATATATAAGTAAATCGAAATTAAATATCATACATAAGTATTGTAATTGGACAATCATTAACCGTCAACGTAATCAATCATCATATCATCTTAAATATCAATATCAAATAGATTATCATTAGCAATCAATTTCTTTACTTTTGTTGTAGTTTCAATATAATTTTGGATTCCTAAGCTCAAATCATTTTAATTATTCATGTATGTTAAAACTTCAATAATATCTGGACGTAATCTTTATTTCCTATTCGAAATTATATTTACTGTAATAGAAAAAGTAGACCCTAATGCAATGCTCGGCACGAGAGGAGTCAATAGATTCTGTGCCATCTTAGATATCACAGGAAAGGTGAACTTGTATGATTTTCACCATTATAATATATCAAAATTCTTAGTATCAGAATATGTTAGAATTGAGCAGTAATTAGTATCTAAATACCGAGACAGCTTGTTTCTATTTGATGGTCTACCTCGTCATTTTTTTTTCGCTAACTGAATGAAATAGTCATCATCTTCGAATATGATATCTTTGTCCATACTCTGAGCACACTACTACTATCACCATCGTGCCCGGGCCATCGTCGCTCGTCATCCACCGTTGGGCATCGCTGTGTTGTTGGCCGTCGTGCGTCACTCTTTTCGTTGTTGTCTATGCCGTGTCCATGTGCTAGGTAGTTGTGTTGTGCTTGGCACGATATGTGGGTCGAAGTGTCTCAGCTTGGCACGACACACATTGTGCCGAGGGTCCGCCCGACATTGGCCCATGCAAGGTCCTGGACTGTGCTGTGCCGTGCCGGCCTTCTGGCCAGGCTTATGTCATTCCGTTTGTTTGACACCTCTAGCCAGACATGTCACGGACAGGCCATGCCTCAGGTTGTGCCTAGGTCGCCTGGCTCACTTGCCATCTCTATTCAGCACCAACTTGCACAAAGAGTAGATCTGTGGCTTATTATTTATTACATAATTTATTCTTTTCTTGGATTTAATTTTATAATAATGAAAAATAAGAGATCAACAATTGTTTGCAGATTGAGTGCGAAATATAGTTTAGGCTGAAGGAAATAAATATCTGTGAGATATTTGGATCAAACACTTATTATAAGAAATTGAATATTTATTTATTTTTCCTAAACTCACAACTATGATAGTCTTACGATGAGACGTATAGTCTCCAACATTATATTTTATGAGAAAATGCAATACATTTAGATGAATTGTGTCTTCCTCAGTGAGAATACCCAACATGTGAGTTGCTCCAATATGATTAGCTCAGTGTATAAGAGTTTCTATTGTGGCTTATTTTTCATATTGAGATTCTTTTTGAAGTATTATTATTCAATGTTTTGTGCAAATTATATTTTTGTAACAAACCATGAACAATCCTCGGGCCATTAGAAGACAAGTTGTAAAATATCATATGATCTAGATGAAATTGAATGAAATTTAATATTGAAAATGTGATAGAGGTTGTGACTGGCATTGATGTCCATTAAATATATTAACATAATCTTCAAAGGTATATTAATCACACTTACACTCTGTCGTTGTGGAAAATGTGATGATGTCCATTAAATATAATAAACAGTCTAAAAGCCTTTGTCCTTACAATCACTTAATTAAGAAAAGTAGTACAAGGTGCATGAAAATGTGATCTGCAAAATCCTCATTTCCAATGTAACAAGTTATGAAATATAAAATTAAATTTTTTATTTATTAATCTATAAATCATGATCCATAGAAATGTTATGATAAGTTTATTAAGATTGGTTGTTCACCTCTGGCCCTTTGTTTTAAAGCTTGAGATCAACAATGTAAGCATAACTCACACTCACTAAGAATTAATAAATAAAAAAAAAAAAATATATATATATATAGATATGTATACTTAAACACACACACACCCACCCAAACCCATACACACTCACACGATAAACCCACATACACACACACACAACCACATCCACACACACTCACACACGTACACTCACACACAGATACACCCACATGCATGTACACACCCTTCTCTTTTATTTAGGCTTGTGACCTACAAAAGCAAACATAGTTCATACATGCAAAGTTAGAGAAGCTTGATTACTTTGTATGATAAATTATAAAGTAGGGAAAGACAAAAATGATATTTATAAATTGATTATGATGATGGATACGAAGAGTATAAACACTAGTCAGGTAAAATATATTAAAAATAAAAATAATCATATTCTAATAAAAATGAAGAAATTAAATATGAATGTAAGATATATTTTTATTTTTTTTTAAATAAATTCACAAATTCAGATTTTAATATTGAAGGTGACAAATGATTAAACAACTTTAAATATATAATCAAGATAACATTAATGAAAATTAGAGTAATTTTCAAGAAAATAAATACTATAGAAGTCCTAGAACATAATAGTAAAATAATTAAAGTTTGGAGGGTTATGAGGGAGAAAGATATGATATGGTTGGCTATGTTATTTAACAAAACCATGAGCACAATAATTATATCAGATGAATGAAAATAATATATTATAATTTTTATTTACAAGGAAAATAAAATATTTAAGATTGTAATAATTATTTAAATATTAAATTTATGAGTCATGCTATAAAATCTTTGGGAAAAATAATTCAACACAAACTAAGTAGAAAAATAAGAATTTAAATGAATCGATTTGATTTTATCTCAAGTAAGTTTATTATTGAAACTATTTACTTAGATAATTAATCGAGAAATACAAGAAAATAAGAAAGATATATGCATGATATCTATTGATTTAGATAAAATTTATGATAGAGTCCTAAATGATTTAATTTGATGAGTATTGTATAAGAAATAATTATCAAGTATACATATTGAACTAAATAATGACATATAAGAGGGAGTTATGTCTAAAGTTAAATGAGTTCAAGACATTACTTCTAAGTTTTTAATAGCTGATAAATTATATTAAAATTATCACTCAATGTTTTATATTTGTTGTGATAATTATGAATGAATTGACAAGATACCTCTAAAAAGGTATCTTCTATTTTATTTACCTATGATATATTATTGGTTGATGAGATTGAAGAAATATTAAGTAGGAAACTATTAATTTAAAAGATTATACTTGAGTTTAAGGGATTCATGATTAATCATAGCAAGACAATTAGCTCGAAATATGAATTTAGTTATGCTAGGAATGATAATAATATGATAATCAAAATAAAAAAAAAGTAGCATCAAATTTTAATTATATTGAGCACATTTATTTGATGCGCAAAATACATTGGTGTGTAAAAAATTTTTTGTGCCTTGAAGCACAAGACATAATTAAGGTGTTTGTTTTTTTAGGGTATACTCAATCTAATATATATATAAAATATATATATTTTATAAAATATTATTTATTATTATTTATATATAAATAAAATACAAACAAATAAAATATATCAAACATAAAAATAAAATATCATTAGTATTTTCTAATATATGTATATATATTAGAAAATATAATTATAATTATCCAATATATGTATATATGTATATGTATAAATATGAATGTAGATGTATTTTTTCATAATTATATTATATACGTATATATATATATACATATGTATACCTATCTATGAACATACATATACATAATTGTACTTATGTCTCTGTGTGTGTATATATATATATGAAAGTATGTAGACATGCATGCGTGTATATATATATATATATGTATATACAAATGCATGTATATGAGTGAGTGAGTGTGTGTATATATATATATATGTGTGTGTGTGTGTGTGTGTGTGCATTCTTGAACTAGTTATCCAATCTCATTTCAAGAATGAGTTGTCCAAGCTCGTACAAAGAACGAGCTGTCCAAGGTTCAATCTCATTCCCAGAATGAGTTGCTCCAGCTCGTTCCTTGTATGAGTTACTCCAGCTCATTCCACGAATGAGTTGCTCCAGCTCGTTCCATGATCGAGTTGTCCAAGCTCGTACATGAATGAATTGTCCAAGCTCGTTCCATGAATGAGTTGTTTGACCTCGTTACACTAACAAATTTCTTCAGCTCAATGAGATATAGAAACTTGAATTTCAAGTATGTAGTTTTATTATTAAATAAAGATTGAGATATTAACAAGAATTGTAAATAATTAATTTGAATTTATGTTAGGTAAGTTTATTGTTGAAGTTATCAACTTAGATAACTAATCGTGAAATACAAGAAAGATAAGAAAATCATATGTATGATATTTATCAATTTTGATATAAACTTTTAGTAGTCTCAAAAAATTTAAATTAGTGAGTATTAGGTAACAAAAGATGTTCAAGTATATATTTTGAACTACACAAGGGCATTATTATTGAGTGATGTATTGAGTGAGATTAGTTTAAGGTATAACTTATAAGTTTCTAATTATTGTGAGACAACGCTAAAATGTATTAGTCAATTCTTATATATTTTTTGTTAATTATGTATAACTTAACAAAAGGACTACAAAAATATGTCTCTCGTTGAATATTATTTGCAATGTTATATTGTTGATTATTGAGACTAAAAAATGGTTAAATGAAAAATTATTATTTAAAGGATTACACTTCAGTTTAAAGGGTTTATGATAAGATATAGTTTTTAAAATATAAATTTAATTATGTTAAAAGTGATAATAATGTGATATTCAAAATGAGAAAACATTAAATAAAATATCAATTATTCAAATATTTAGCTTCTAATTATTGTGAGACAACACTAAAATGTATTAGTCAATTCTTATATATTTTTTGTTAATTATGTATAACTTTACAAGAGGACTACAAAAAGATGTCTCTTGTTGAATATTATTTGCAATGTTATATTGTTGATTAATGAGACTAAAGAATGGTTAAATTAAAAATTATTAATTTAGAGGATTGCATTTCAGATTAAAGGGTTTATGATAAGATATAATTTTTAAAATATAAATTTAATTATGTTAAAAGTGATAATAATGTGATATTCAAAATGAGAAAACAAGTATCAAATATTTAGTATTCAAATATTTAGCTTCTATATTGAATAAATATTGAGAAATTAATGAATATATATCTCAAACCACTAATGTTGAATAGACCGAATAAAAAGTTATATCAGAAGTTCTCTGTGATAAATAAGTATTAAATATTTTAAACTAAAATATTTACAAGATAATTATAAAACAAAATATGTTATATGAAAGTGAATGGTCAATTATTATTAAATAACATATTCAAGTGATGAAGATAATAAAGATAATGATGATAAGGTGAATATGTAGTATGATCAAAAATGATAAAATTAAAAGTAAAGCTATTAGAAAAATTATTAAAATAATTTATAAAGATGATAAGATAATAATCAGAGCGTGATAGAATGTTTAAGTGGAGTGATGAAAAAGAAGTTGAGATAGATATATAGGGAATTAGTAGAAATTATAAATAAATAAATAACAACTAAAATTTAAAAAATGATTATAGTTTTTAACAAATGCTTGATTGATTATAATAATTAATCTATTATTCACTCGACTTGTCTCTTTCTTTTTATCGACTCATGCCTAGATTTGTAAAGTATGTTTCAATAATGTTAGTTTGCTAATTAGTAAACTTTTGTTAATATTCAATGCTTTTACAAGTAATTAATCTGTCCATGTTTTTTGTTCTGTATTAATTTGGTGCTGATGTCACTACTTGTTTGCTTACAAAAAATTTTGCAACTGTGTGTTTATCGCTATGTTTGCATTGTGTTATTCAACTGTTTCATTTCCCTTCTGCCCTCAATTGGTTATTCATCTTTTCTACTGGAGTAGCAAACTCATTTATATTAGGCATGCCATGTGGTCAGTTATTCATCATCAGATATATATTTTTGATTTTATAGAGTTGATTGAAAAAATGTGATTCATACAGCCGACACCATATAGATGGGTTAAAACTTGGTTGATGATAAATGATAATGATATTTTAATTTGATTTTCCTATAACAACTAGGTTTATTTCTGATTCTCAGGAAAATGCTGAATGGAATCAATGGAAATCTACAGTTTTACAAGAGCGTAATGCTGTTGAAAATGTTTATAGATGGTCTTGCGGGTAGCCTCTTTTATTGTTTTATATGTAATAATATGTTGGCTGTCATTTTTTAATTTTTTATTCCTTTAGTTTATTATTATGTTTTTATTGCTTCTGTGGTTAACTTCAGACCAAGCTGGTGAAAATCAAACATTAAGGTGCACAACTCACCAATTTATTTTTGTATCTCACCCATGATATATAGGTGTTCTATTCCACATATTTGATTGCATCATAATGAGCATTTTCACCTATTGATGATCATTACCAGAATTCTAACTGCCACTTACGCATGCTCTAGTTTCCACTTGTATTGTACAAAGTGTACAGACACTGCATGCTGTGCATGGTATTCTCTCCACTCAAATAACTTCAAACATTTTCATGGGCCTGGCTGAGTGCCTGATCTTACCTTGCTCAATGTACATTTAACTGTGCCTGAGCAGAATTATTTTGTATTGAGCCAACCTGCACCGAACCTGAGTAGGCTTCTATTATTAGGCACAATAGTGTTTATACATGTCAGCCTGGCCACAGTTCGGTTCAATCCACAAGTATTTTTATGTAATTTAACTTTTAAATAAAAATAAATAATGAATCTTGGATGGTGATATTTGAACCCAAAATATTTGCTATTATTATTGAAAAGCACTATATGTCTAAAAGTTTAACGGAGCCACTAGATTCTTTTATTTTTAGATATAATCTATTATTGATGCTTCATTATTGAAAAGTTAGAATTGTTTATTAGATGACGTGTTCACTGATTTTTTACCTCCAAAGATGATAGTTGGTATCCCGTTTCCGCTTTTATTCAAATTTGTTTTATTTAATTAATTTACTGCAACATGTTTGACGTTGACCTGGGCCATCCCTGGGACCCAGACAAAGTTACTCGTTTGTGTGGTGCTGCTTAATCAACCTTCTTTTGCTAATATTGCACTGTGTGAGGATCTTTTATATATATATCATCCTGGTTGCTAAGTGCTAGAATCCTTACCTATTCTCCGGGCACAGAGTGAGGGAAGCTCTTTGGTTTGTTGGGCACAGAGAGAGGGAATCTTCTTGGTTTGTTGGTTCTGTTGGCACAGAAAGAGAGTCTCTATTCCAAAACTCTGTTTACTGGCACATGTCATTCTCAAGACCCTGCTGGGCGGGCATTACTAATCACTTAAGAAGCTGAACATGTTAATGTTTGATGATGATCTAATATGCTAGTGGGCACATATGAGTTTTAGATCAATTTCTAAATTTGTTGCTGTGTAAAAATTTAAGAATAATAAATGATAACAATAACATTCAAAAATAAAAAATAAATGCAGATGATGCTCTTATGGGATTGTCAATCTTATTGGGACAACTCATATGTCGAGTGCTCCCATCGATATAACATAATGAAATACTAATTCTGGAAAAAATGGTGAGTTGAGGCATCATGGAGATCTTGAAGATGTTAATTTACTTTGATGAAGTAATCAATTTTTATATATTTTAATTGCTTGTGAAATATTAGATTAGTGATTAAATACTCATTGTTAGACTATTACAACAAAGAAAAGTAAGGGAAGATATTGAATATTTGATCACATTGAGCATACATTGGATTTAAAGAAACTCTCATCTTTTAAGTAACAATATTATTGTTCATAACTCAATTTCTATATTGTATCTTAAAATGGCTGGTAGTCTTATATTTTTTCAAGAGATAAGAATTTCTTCAAGAAAAGTATAATGTCATGTAATAGGTCTTCTATAGATATAAGTTAGTATTCAATTTGAATCTGAATATTTGACTAGTTGTAAATATTTTTTATTGATTCCTCGGTAGATTAGTCTTTGATCTGAGTTGTATCATTATAGTGTGGATTAATAAATTTAGAAGTAGTAGAGTGACTATTTCTCCTAGCTAGAGGTGCAAGTAAAATTATTAGGGAGAAATAAAAAGTAATAAGTTCAGATGTATTTTATAGATTTATATATTTTAGACTAAATAAAAAATATTTTATGCTAAAAAAAAATAATATTAGCATTTTTTATAAATTCTACTAGTATTAAGTAGAAATAAAGGTGTCAATAAGGGGCTTGCTAGGCTTGCATGACATAGATTTTGGTGGCCAAGTCAGGCCACAATGTTGTGTTGAACATGGCCTGATGGCTCAACTTTTTTAGGTCATGTTGGGTACTTGGGTTGTGTCGAGAAGGATCTGGTTGTACTGAGTTGGTCACTGGCCAGTCCCCCACTTGTTGACCATGACACTAGGCCACTGGAAGCGGGCAGTGGCCCCTGGTCCCTGCTTGTGCACCCTGGTTGGCATTGGTCAGTCAGGCTGTGTTCTATACAAAGGGCACTCTATTGCTAGTGTCACTGGGCATTGGCTAGTCAGCCAGTGCATATTGGCAGGTGGCCACTTCCATTGGATTGGCCAATCAGGTCAAGAGTTAGCTAGTGTCCAATAGTCACTATCACTGGCTATAATTAAAATTTTTTAGTTATTGGCCATTGACTATAATTAAAATTTTATAGCTAGTGCTTACTAAGCATGGTGACGAGGACATTGGTTGTACCAGATAGTGTTTGTCTCTAAAAATTCAATTTTTAAAAATTTAAATAAACATAAACTACACTGCACTATAATTAAAAATGAATAAAAGGTAGCTCAACAAAAAAAAATATTCAGCACAAATAATAATAAAATGAAAAACTATAAAAGCATGACAAACAATAAAAAATAACAAAATCATGCTATTCTAGTCATCTAATATTTATGATCAATTTATATGGTTTAGATTGTCATATATTAAACTCGTACTCATAATCTTGAATTTCATATCTTTGATGTTATATGAGTTATTATTCACTTTTAGTTCTTCTATTTGATCCTAAAGATTCATACATATATTATTATTATGTTTTAACCGGTAGTTTGACCATATCTATCGTAATGTCAACTTCTAATCTAAAAAATTATTCAGAGCTATAAAAGAAATGATCTTTGATATTGTATAAGATATCATAGTTTCAATAGATCACATATTAACTTAAATAGAATAAAATATTTATATTCATATAATTTTTATCAACTTAATATATATAAACTCATAATGTCATCATGCGATAAGTTATAATTAATAGTTTTGAAGTATTGAGATACATTGCTCTTCTCTAATGGAGTAATTTGTCGTTTGTCCATAGTTAACTGAATAAAAAATTTATTATTTTTTAATATGATGTTCATGTTTATTTTTGCATAATCGCTAAAACTATCATACTTAGTACTATAATATTTAAATATATTATATAATTATTAATAAATTATATTATTTTATTTTTTTGTTTGATTAATGCACATGAATATATTATATATATATATATATATATTCCTTTCAACCTTAATATTAAAATTTATACAAACAACTAAATAAAAAAAATGAAATGGAGACAATATTTTAAATATTTATTTTTTATTTCAATAATCATAACACTAAGACCATAATTTTTTATAATTGTTAAATATATTACTAATATTATATATGTGTGTAAGTGTAATACATATGATGAGAGTATATACCATAGTTATAAAAGGCGCGCCTAAAGCTCAGGCACCACCACTCTCGGGAAAAATGCCTCGCTTCAGGTGAGGCGCATGCAGGTGAGGCACAACGGACAAGGAAGCACGGACACGGCACGGATACGTGTCCGATACGCTACGTGGCGTATCATTGATAAATCTGTATCCGATACGCCACGTGGCGTATCGGATGTCCAGTGGGTGGCAGAGGGCAGAGGGCATGCATGATTTGAGGGGGGGGGGGAGGCAGGGGGCGAGCACGAATTGAGGAGGGAGGCAAGGGGCGGGCGTGAATTGGGGGGGGGGGGTAGGGGATGGGCAGGAATTGAGGGGGAGGAGGCATGGGGCGGGCGGGAATTGAGGGGAAGGCAGGCGGGTGGGAATTGAGGGGGGAGGCAGGCAGACGAGAATTGAGGGGGGAGGCAGGCGGATGGGAATTGAGGGGGGAGGCAGGCGGATGGGAATTGAGGGGGAAGGCAGACGGGTGGTAAAATAAAATATTTTAATAAAATAAAATTAAATATTTTTATTTTATAAAATAAAAAAATATATTTTTATATAATATAAGATAATTTTAAAATATTATTTTATAAAATAAAATAATTATAAATATTATCTTATAAAATAAAATAAATGCAATATTTTTATTTTATAAAATAAAAATATATTTATTTATTTAATAAACTAAAATATTTTAATTTAATTTATTTTTTTTTTATTAAATTCATAATATTTATAAAGAAAATTTTTATTTTTAATTTTATTTTTTTTATCATGACGTATCCTAGTCATATCCATATCTTAGTTTTTTAGAATTTGTTGTGTCCCCGTATCCTGCCGTGTCGTATCTCCGTGTCCGTGTCCATGTCCGTGCTAAACCAAGCAAAACAAAAATATCAACACCAAAATCAAAGTCAAGATTATCTAGCTCTAAATATACCATACTCTTGCTTTGATTGATGAAGATGAAGAAATGATCTATTCATTGGGAGAGGAAGATGAAGAAGAGGGAGAGTGGAAGATTGATGATGAGGATGCTATTGATGAAGACTTTCTTGATTTAGATTTAGATGTAGATACATGAGTGTTTATTTTTTTTTAGAACTTTGATTATTTATTATTTTATTTTTAAACTTTGAATGTTTGGATGATGAGAGCACTATTAATATTTGATTTTTATCTTTGATTTTTTTTAGTTTATTATTAGATGAAAATTAAAGATTATATTTAGTAAAATGTATAATTTTTATGTATATTAGGCTGGGTGCGCCTCAAATAAAAAAGTCCGCGCTTCAAGTGCGTCTTGTGCCTTAAGGCTCCAAAAGGCTTTTGCATCTCAGTGCACTTTGCGCCTTAAATAACTATGGTATATATAGATTAATACATATTTATCATATTATAAAATAATTTTAAGAATTTTAAATTAAAATATCTCTGTTTAAATTATAAATAATAATATCATTTATTTTTACTATTGGCTTATCTGGTTTATCATCTATTAGTAACAAATATATAAATCTAATATTAGAAAAGTATAATTTCAATTATGTTTTAATTTTGTTTGAAAATTTTCTTTTTTTTAGGCTAATTTATAAAAATATTGTTTAACTTTTGTTATTTGTTAGACACCTAAAGATATTATAATGAATTTATTATATTTTCTAATTTGTAAGATTCTATTTTTATTTTTGTATGTTTTAGATTAATTTTTTGACATATATATATGATATAAAAAATAACACTTTAGGACTCATCTCTAATAATTTTCATTAACATATTAATCTCGATATTATTATTTACAACATTATTCAATATAATACTTGAAATTTTATTTTATATATTATTTTCTATAAAGATTCTTTGTTAGACACTTATAAATTGTTGAGTCATTATGAGGATGAATAATGTCATGAAAATTTTAAATTTTTATATGTAGTTTTTCCTTAGAAATGATATAGTAGTGAGTGGTTATCAATGTAAATGTAGTGTCATTATAAATTTATTATGACTAGTCTAGATATCAGATATTGTGATCTATTTTACTGTGTTTTATAAATTTATTAATTATAAATTTCTTTAATTTAAAATATTTTATTGTATTATTTTTACTGGTTGACTTAGCAATTTTATGATAAATGGGATAAAAGCAAATTTGTATAATATAAATTAGTATATGATTCTTTGAAAATATAATTCGAAGATCTATGTTAAAAATCAATATTGCTATGTATTATCTTACAAACTTATTATGATAAATGAAGAAGATCAATGTATTTGAAGCTGATTAAATTTTAAAGATCTTGCTGTTTCAATGAGTTTGATTGATGTTTAATATTTTATATTTTTTGATGTATTGATTATCATGTTTCCTAAGGTAATCAATTTTATTTGTACTTTTATTATTATATATTTTTCATAATATACATATTGTATGAAATCTTCTTTATTTCAGGAATTTTAATTTTTAATTATGTTAAAGTATGTTTATATCATTAAAGTTTATCTATTTTTATATTTTTTAAGTATATGAGTTGTGATCATGAGAAAAATTCAAATTTAGGCTTCAGATCTTTTAATTAAGTTGTCATTATTATTTAAGTTAATGTCTAATTCATTTTTATAATTTTAACTATTTGTTATTTTTTTAAACAAAAAGATTATAAATAAAAAATGAGAGTAATATTTTTATATTTTTTGTATTATTAATTAATTTATTTATGTAAAAAATAATAATTAAAATATAATATATGCAACACAATGTGTATTTGTACTTTATGTCAGCATCTGTTATTTTTTAGCTCAATATTATTTGTCCATATCTCGAAGTTGTATTTAATTACTAAAATTGTTATGGTCATCCACAAAATTAAAATTATAAATATAAAAAGATTTTTGGGCACTATGTTACTTTTAGAATTTAATAATAAAACAGCTGGAAAAGAAGATGAGTATAAATAAAATATAAAAAATATAATACATTAGTATCTTTTGATTAAAAAAATATAAATAAAATATAATACATTAGTATTCTATTTATAAATATTTTTTGATTAAAAAAGTATTTTTTAAATACATATATTTTTTTCTGTAGGAATCTGACAATGTCAGATTTCACACAGAGTTATTAAATTAAATCAAATGGCTGATTAAGTTAAAAATTTTCTTTTTTTGGTTGATGAGACATTGATAGAGTTTCTCTCCTAGTATTATGCTTTTTCAAAACAAGTCATTTACTCATTTTACAATGGCTAGCATAGTGCATTGCCATTGACTCTGGCACGTGCCCATTTCTCTTTTTAGCATGTTAGGCACACATGTCATGCGGCCTTGATATGATCCATGTCTTGATCCAAGCATGAGTTAGGTCTAGTTGCTGTCCTATCATTTTGATTTTGCAAAATAAGCCATTTTACAATGGATAGCATGATGTGTGGCATGGGCTTTGGGACATTCCCTTTTCTCATTACGTCATAATTTAGCTATTTTAGGCACAACATGGCTCAAGCTACTTGGCTCACGTGATACCTTTAAGTGAAAAATAATTATATCCTTTTGTGCGTTGAAATGTCCAAGAAAGTAACATATCAAAATCTTGAGTGCCAATTTATCTCGCCCTAAGAAAAGATCATAGATAAAATAAGTGCCTTATAAAATTTTAGGAAGTATTTTAAATGATCTCTCATCGGGATTCAAAATCTATACGGATATGTACCGAGAAATAATTGAAGAAGATATTCGGTTGGTGAGGTAATGTACGATTAAAATTATATTTCCCAAAAAATCTTTTGAAATACTATTCTAAGATATGAATGTATGAGACATCTTAATTGGATATTCATTTTTTATTTTGGCCATCCACTTTTGTGATGGCGTGCTTGTACTGAAAGTATAATGTATTATCTCCTGATTCATATAATAACTACTAAATCTATCTAATGTCTATTATAATATATTGTTTTTTTTAATATTTTTCTCAAATTTATTTTTTTATTCTATGAAATATCTGAAAAATAATAATACATTTGATTTGTGACAAAAATATATTTATATATATCATGAATAATCATTAACAAAAGTGATTAAATTTTCTAATATTCTCTCTAATCACATATCTAGTAAGTTTATCATTTCTTTGTATATCGTATTGAATGAATTTTTATTGATATTAGGTTGACGGATATGATAAAAATCAATGAAATATTTTTCAATCGATGAGTCTCCCATAATAGGTAAGAAATATCTATAAGATTAGAATATAACATTTAGCATATAGATGAAAATACGAGAACAAATATAATCTATTCAGTTGAATTACAAATGAAATTTTTTTATTATTTTTAAATTCTTCAAATAATATTAGTAGATAAAAAATTAAAATTAGAATTATATTACATGAAAATATAATTTTCTAAAAGCATATTCACAGATAAATTGAGATTAAATACAACATATTTGAAAAACAAAGAATTGCCTTTAATACTACTATATCAAATGATTCCAAAAAGTTTATTAGTGGCAAACATAATATTCATAGAATATGAATAAATAATAATGAATACTGGTTATGATTATCATAAGTATTATTGGCTATGATTATTTGTGTATTAATTATTGATTCTGTGATTCTTAAATTGCTAGCCTAAATGGGAAAATTTTGTCCAGAAAAAATTCTGGCCACAACTTTAAATTTAACAAAATTCTATCAAATATTAGATTCTATCCCATTTAGGGTTTTTGAACAAAAAAAAAGTACAGAAAAAAATTGCCAAACACTACTCCACCATCCTGTCGGTCAAACTCCACAATCTTGTCCAGCAAAAATCCTGTTTTAAGTCACTGTGAATTGTGCGAAATTACGATGCAAATTATATGAATTCCCTGCTGAATTTTGCGAAATCACTGCCCAAACATGCTTTTAGGAAACACTGATCAATTTCTATCCATTTCACTGCACGGTGCCCAAATAAGTAAAACGTTTTTGGTGAATTCACTTCTGAATTGCACGAATTTCTTGTACGAAATGTATGAATTCAATGGGAAAAAACATAAAAATGCTTCCATCCACTACTGTGCATTTCACTGCGCATCTTTCAGCCAATTCACCCTGCAAAACACCCCTTTGAATTTTGTAGGATTTGCTCTAATACCATGTAAAAAATCAATAACATTAAATGATAACAACACTCAAAAATAAAAATACATACAAACAATACCTTTATTTAATGGGTAATTCTGTTGGAGCAGCCAAGAGTTTGCTTGGGTAATCCGGTAGTGCTTCTTGTCAAATTTATTAATTTATTGATTTTGAATACAATTTGTGTGATGATTTTTTTTTTTTTTGATTTCTGCTTTTGTCCAGGAGACCAACAGCCTTGCAGGAAAGAACACGTGATAGTGATGAAGATGAAATTCGTGGTAGAGATTATGACATGGCCTCTCTTGCTAATAATCTAAATCAACCTTTTAATTACAATATGTATGGGAAGGTTGAGGCTGAAGAGGTACATTGTTATTATACACTGTCCTTTTTTTCTGTTATTACATACTACCCTTCTAGTTTTCGGTACAATACGTTCCATTTCTTTTTATTGTGATCATCTACCATCCTTTTTTTTTTGTATGACGTGTTTGTTTTTGGAGAGTGTCTAAATAATTGTTCTTTTATCTGTTTCAGGGAAATGGAGGTCTTGATCATGAAGATGAGGTAAAATTTTTTTCCTATTCCATAACGAAGATGATGTGGCTGACTAGTTTCTACACTAATGAGACTTATTTCATACCAAAATCTGAAATAATTGAAAAAATTTGCTAGAATTTTTAAAAATGAAATTCATATCATTTGTGGAGTTTTCAATAAATCTACTTGTGCAAAAAAAAATTGAATAGAAGGAAAACAATAAAGTGTGCTTAAAAAAGTTTCTCATCAACAATGATTGAATTTTTTGTTCAGATTGGGAATGATTCTGAACCTAATTTGGAGCTTTCTACCAATATTGATGTTAATATTTTGAATATGCAGGATGTCTTCTTTGATGATGACTCTACCGGAATTGTTATTTCATCTCTTAGGCTTGGTGATGACCAAGAAAGGTGAGTTGCCTAGTTTCAAGATTTTTAACTTTTAGTGACTTTATATTGTAATTTGTTGGAGGTCATGCTTTTGTTTGATAACAAATGCCTTTCTCTAAGCACCCTAAGTCTTGAGTTTGAGACCATTCAAATGCGGCCTTTCCGATATTTTGAGGGCAAGGCTTGCTGAAATTTGCCTCTCACAGACATGACACTACATGGCAGAACCTTGTGCACTAGGTCTCGATGTAAAGGTTCAAGGTTCTAAGTTGGTCTATTTTACAATTTGATGACTACTTTCCTAGATGAAAATTTATACACAGAATTTCTAATGTCTATTGAATTTTTAGTCACAAAAAGGAAATAAATTATAATTATACTCAGAATAATTGTTATATAAATTATGCTCTTATATAATAGACAAATATAATTGGGGTAACCCATAAGTTTGTTATTCCTATCAATCATGCAGTAAAAAATAACAATAATAAAAGAGGTTGTAGAGCTATTAGCTGTTAGTTTTGATATAATATATAAATATAATTGGAGAAACTCGTAAGTCTTTTATTTTTATTAATCATGTAGTAAAATATAAACAATAAAAGAATTGGTAAGTTGTTAGTTGTAATATTTCTCTTAAGATGCCATGTAAATGTCAAATTCTAATTTTGGAAGAAACAAAGTTAAGGTGAGATTTTTGTAAAGTCTTCATGAATATGTTTATTAGTTACTTTATTATCTAGATATATGTTATAAAAATGATCAAATTATGAATTCTAGACAAATATAATTGGGGCAACCCTTAGGTTTTTTACTTATATTATTAATGATTTTTTTATGAGAAAGAATAAATTAATCTTTATATATTTTACGTACTTGTGAAATATCATACAAGAGGCTATATGATTTTCTGCCTAATTATAACAACAAAGAGTATTGGGAGAAGAAAATGAATATTTGATCTCTTCAAGCAAAATGCATATGCTTCATCCAAAATTTTTCATAGATAATTATCACCATTGATTTTAACTCAGTCTCTATATTAGTTCTTGAAATAAATGTATGTTACTTTTTTTAGGAGATAGGTTTATTCTAAGAAAAAAATAACTTTGTCGTAGACTACTTCTGTAGATGTGTCAAGTGGGCCAGGCAGCTTGGGTCTGGCTCGAGGCACAGCTCGATTGAATGGTGTTTGGCTCAGCACAACATTGTCCAAAATTGTCGGGCCAGACATGACTTGACTGCCTGGCCCGAAGGCATGGTCAAGCGGCATAGTTGAGTACCATGCCTTAGAACTCGAAGCGGGTTTTGAGCACGGTCCAATTGGACCGTGCATGACCCACCCACTTTTATTTTAAAAAATAATTATTTTTATAAAAAACATGCCCTGCTTTTTATACATGATGGTTTTTTTTTAAATTTACTCTGTGTTGGGGTAACGAGCTTCGTGTGGGATGGTCGTGGCCCACGACACACACACGATGTTCGTATCGGACTTCAACAATCGGCATTCCATAAATGGCGAAACATGTATTATTCTTTAAATTTTATTTAGTTATTTATTTTTAATTTTTATTAATAATTTAATATCAAATAATATTTAATTTTAAAAATAGAATTTAGAATATAATAAATAGACTAATAAAATTCTATAAAAAATAGTAAATTTAATGATAATGAGATTAATATTAACATAAATATAGTTAATTTTAATATTGATAATTTTATGAAAAGGTTCGAGGCTGAAATCATGTTTTCTCTCATGACCTCGACCCAAATTCAAACATCAAAAAAATTAAAAATTAGAACGAAATATGTAATTTTGATTTACTTTAACATTATAGAAAATAAAAGATTAGGTGTGTTGATAAGAAATTGGAACAATGCAAATATTATAAGAAAATATTAACTTATAGGAGTGCATATGGAACTGAATACATAAAGAGTCATGTCGAACAATATACTAAGAATATAGTATTTTAGATCCTAGGTAAACCCAACTCAGCGGTGAGGTTTTTGAGGTTGGATCTAGTTCGATTTCTATGTTGACTTCCTTCATATATCATAATGAGTTATAAAGCAAAGACATGACCAAATTAATTACCATAATATGTCTTCTGATTAGATTTTTAAAAAATTCAAGGGTAGTCAGTATCATACAAATCTATTTGCAATCTGCATATTGTAAGACTCCTATGTTCATATCTAGAAATGACATACTAAATACTTTAAGTTAGAAAAATATATTATAACTTATGAATTTAGGAAATATAGTAGCATATCTGGACTAGTTGTAATACAGATATTCGTGGCGTTTGATATCTGGACTTCTCATAATATCATATCTTATGCTTGCCTTATCGTTCATTTTATAGATTCTAAATGGATACTAAATAAAAAAATATTATGATTTTTATAGATTCTTTATCCTTATGATGACGTGGTCATATATGAGTGTATGATGAGAATCTTTAGAGAATAATATTCAAAATATATTATATAGTATCACAAATAATAATGTATTTAATAATGGAATAGTCATTAACATGTTTGTTATGACTATTAAAGATGAGCTATTAGGATAAATTTTTCATGTTAGATGCATATATTACGTTATTAACCTCATAGTACAAGTCGGAATACATATTATTTTTCTTGCTTTGAGAAAAAATATAACTCATTAAAATATTTTTGGATGCCTAAGAGAACAAAAGTTTGATAGTCTCTGTTTGTCTGCTAGTTTAAAGAAGAAATTTCAAATGGATATGAGGCATTATTGAAATTACAAATATCTGATGTTGGAGTCGTGTTGGATACGAACACGATATTTGACTATGTCAATAATAAAACTGACAAATTTATTATTGATAATATTGACTGTGATACATGAATTTTAAATATGAAAAATTTAAAAATTTTTTATGACATGATAACTATTTATTTGTTAGTTTATACTCTCACCACTTGCATTGTATTCAAATGTATATGTAATATTAGTAGCATGTTTAGGAAGTTTAAAGATGATTCGATATTTTGTGACATGATTGTTGAAATAAAAATCAAGTATTTAAAATATTATTTATTATTTTATATCTTTATTGTCTAGCTGCATGCATGGACCCTAAGGTCAAGGTGGAATGGGTAGATAATATCTTGACATACATATTATTGTGTATGAATTAGGAATATCAATTTGAAGGGTTATTTCATGAGAAGTTGACTGAGTCAGCTACATACTACGATATCGAGTATGGTAGTAATAGTAGCCAAGATTCGAGTACGGATATTGATATTTTATTCATAGGCGATGATTTCTCCATTTAGTTGGTGAGTGGAAAATGATGAGGTGGATCGTCGAATATGAGTGAGGTCTTGATACTTAGATACTGATTACTGCTAAATCATATCTTATAACGATAATAATAATTTTGATATTTTATAATAGTGGAAATCATATGACTTAACCTATCTTGTGCTGTCTAAGAAAATATTGGATCTATTGACTCATTTAGTGTTAAGCATAATATTAGATTCTGTTTTTTTTTTTGTTATAGTCAATTTGATTTCGAATAGGAGATCGAGACTATGGTCATATATCGTTGAGGCATTAACATGCAAAAAGGTTTGAAATGATTCGAGGTTGGGTATCCAAGATTGAGATCATGCTGTAATAAGAGCGGATGAATTGTTGGTAGATGATGACTCGTAGAATTTTCAGGAGGTTGAGCCAATCGCTAGTAATATCATCAGACACTTGCACGATAATTATCAGTTACATATTTATACTGGTTGACATTGAGATTGAGATAGCTGAACATGCATTATTATTATTATGATTAAGATTTATGATATTTATTTTATGTTATTATGATTTATTAGTTGTGACATTATGTTATTTTATTTATTTTTGAATTGAATAATGAATGAATAATTAATTTTTTTAAGATTATTTTTATGATTTAAATGAAATAAATAAATAATGCAATATCGCATTTGTTACTCATAAATATTAACTTTAAATATAAAATTTAAAATAACTAATCTACAATTTCGAGACCGAGACAGTAAGTCACGTGACTGTGCGAGTCGGTCTCAGACTCGAAGACCTAGCTTTGCTAGGGCTAGGGCCTAGCCGTTTGGATAAGTAGGAGAAAGAAAAATTGGGCCTTAACCAGCTCGGCCCGGTTAGACTCAGGTCGGTCAGCCGTGCCGAGCCGACCAAAACTGAGTCGTGTGGTGCCTCGCACTGCATTGTGGTCCGACTCGACCACCAAAAATTGGGTCATGTTGGCATGTTAAAGCCTGTTCGACACCTCTATTGGAGTGTGCTTATGCATGAAATCTTGTGTATAGTAAGCGATGAATTTATTTGATATATATTTTAATGTATTGTTAATTCATATTTTTTTAATATTTTTATCAATTTATTAATATATTTTATGATATTTTTATTAATAATAAAAATTATTATTTATCATGGAAAAAATGTATTTATATATATTATGAGCAATAATCAATAAAAATAATTAAGTATCTAATGTACTATATGATTGCATATTTAATAGGTCTCATATGTATGAATATATCAGATTAAATGAGTTCATACTCATACTAGATTGGTATGTAAGATATGAAGCTATAGTATGATTTTTTATTTGTTATGCCTCCGACTACAAGGTTGAATTAATTTTAGAAATGAGAAAATAACAAATATTAAAGTTGAATGCTGTCATATCTAGTGATTTTAAAGTATTTGTCATTGACAATAATAATATTTTAAAAGAAAAATGATGAATATGACATCATTATCATTAATATAAATATTGATTTTTGTGTTGATATTTTATAAGTGTGGCATATGAGTATGCCGAGATAACTAATAATGCATGAAAAAAAGGGAAATATCTACTAATGTCATAAGTAGTTACAGTAATCAATTAGTTTCTCTCAATAACATATAAAGTTTTTGGTTTTTTCTATGAAAATGATTCCTTATAGTTATTTCTGATGTGACTAATTTTTTTGCAATGTGCATATTGAATTGAGACTTTTCTATCTTTATTGTGATGATTATTCTTTATTTTCATTCAATACATAATTCAAAACTATACCAATTTAAGGTTAGTGACCAATTCCTTATTTCTGTTCAACGTCAAACAATACTAAATTAAGGTTTTTTTCAAGTTATATTTCTTCTCAAATTGCATAATTGAGGTGTCAACTACAATGCCTATTGCCTTGGCTATTGCTCAACACAATCATGCATTCTATTGGGCACAACTATGCATCTTGCCTCGTGCCACCCTTTATTTTGCCACAAAAAATGCACTACAGTGTAGTGCATGGACACGGACACGGACATGAGGATACGACACGACAGTAGTGTAGTGATTACACTACTGCCAGATTTTGATGTGATATTCTTTTCTCATGATGATGCAATATGACAGTTGTAAATAGTGCCACATAGTAATTGTGCATCACCTTTCCCTTTAGAATGCAACTGTGTAGAGGTAGTATGAACCATATCATGAGATACCATATCATATGGATTGAAGGGAGTTCCCTTTTTACAAAATTCTTATTTTTTCTGGAATTAATATGTTTTATATTTGTTGGTATATAACATGATTCAATATAAATATAATTATAGTGGGAACCAACAAATTGAGAGATGACTAATAAGTAATTATCTCTTTTAACTGGAGGCCTAAGTGAGATTATACAAAAATATTTTAACATATTAAATTCATATGTATCTCCTTGTTCATTATTTTTTCTAGATTAATTAAAAAATGAGTTATGCTAAAAAGTTATCATTATATTTAATTATTCATTTTTTTATGAAATGATTCAAGCATAAAAAAATTTATTCTAAAATGAATAGGAAACCAAATGAATCATATAAAATTTATTTTTAAATATGATAAAATATCTAAATTTATTAATAAATATGAAAAAATAGCTAAATTTATTTTTAGTCACGTATATGTTAGGTCATCATATATATGTTTATAAATTTGAATGTGTGGTCATTCATATAAGTTTTGTAGGTTTGATAAGAAGCTCTAATATGTTTTTTTAATTGACATTTCTTATACATCATAGTTTATGAGATATACATCTTTTCTATTTGACTAAGTTCTAAGAATTCTTGGTGTATGGATATTTTGAAGCAAAAAATTCTATCTGTCTATTAGCGATAGCTCCATTCCAACTTTTGAATGATCGCTAAGCCTCTTTATTACTACTAATGGCATTTCTTTAAGAGTGCATTCCTCCTAATTTATGTTGCACGGACACGGATACGAACACGGAGATACGACACGACAGGATACGGGGACACGACAAATTCTAAAAAACTAGGATACGGATACGACTAGGATACGTCATGATAAAAAAAATAAAATTAAAAATAAAAATTATTAATTATAAATATTATGTATTTTAAAATAATTTAAAATTCTGTATTTTAAAATAATTTAAAATTCTGTATTTTAAAATAATGTAAAAAAAAATTAAACCCTCTAACACCCCCCACCACCACCCTCCCTTTACAGTTTCGATTTTCGAACTCTCCCCCCTCCCGATACATATTCCAAAACCCCCCATTTTCCTTTATAGATTTAGGTTACCTTAGGTATTGTTGGTGCCTCGGCGGTGTGCTCCTCCCCTCACCGTTTGACGCAATGACAATTGACAACTATTTCTCGCAATCGGCTTGTCGGCAAATCACTGTCGGCAGTGTGCTCCTCAATTTGTTGGAGATATAGGAGTAATAGTTAATATATAGTGTATTTTCGATGCGTTAGAATCGTAAAAACGCGTCAGTTGATAAACGACGCGTCTGTAGGTAAACGACGCGTCTGTTATTAACGATGACTGTTTCCGAACAACGCGTCAGATATGTCTCTAACGCGTATCCGATATGTCACGTGGCGTATCGGACACGTGGACACGGCGACACGGGTCGGATACGGCGACACGGCAGTTCCTAGGCGTATCCGTGCAACATAGCTCCTAATTCCCAAGAGATTCTAAAGCAGTTGCATCTTCTATTGCTTTTATCTTCTCTCAGCTTAATCACGCCCTTCACATGCAATTTGATGCTTCCTGTGTCGAAGGAAAGTGAAAGTAATGAAAATCACTCATGGATAAAACTGATTCTCTCTCATGTCATGAAAGAGTATATGCTGTAGATCAGCTATTCTGCAATTGATCTATGACTTATCTTTCTCTTTCAATTGTTTAGTGAAGTTCCTTCTGCTCAAGCTTAATTCTACATTAGAGTAGACTGCTTCTGCTTTCACAAATTGCTTTGAAAGTCAGGATAGGCTTAACTTTTTTTTTTTGTATTTCAAAAAAAAAAAAAGTAAATAGGAAAGCTAAAAAAAATATAAATTGCATACAGTTTACAAAGCTGGAGAGCTGGGGAGCTGGGGAGAAAGGTAAGGGAAAAGTGTTACAGGAAAGATAATGCAAGAATCTCGCTTCCACAATGAGAATTTACTCTGCATCATGATCCCTGCATCGATTTATGTATGGGTCATATGAAAAACTATTCAATGATATGATCGCCGGTGAGACAGTGCTTTCTGTCTATATCGGACTGGCTGTACTGATTATATACCGGACTGGCTGTACTGATTATATGTCAGATAGGTGTCCACCCCCAAGCTAGTGTCCATAATATTGGTAGGTGGGTTGGGATCCGCCTTTTATCTAGGAGAAAAATGTTCCAATGATAGGTGGGGACATGATTTGAATCTGCAATCTTCATGTCATGAGCCTTATGAGTTGACCAAATCATCTACCCTGCTTCTTCCTCTTCTCTTTATTTATCTTTCCTGACCTTGCTAACCCATCATGGAGTATAAAGCCCAGGAGGCAGCTAGGGAAAGATAACAACTTTATTTTTCCAATGCTGTTCTTCCATTCTCAACGACTATGTATTTTGTTCTATGTTTCATTTTAAGAGATCCCACTAATAACAAAAAAGGCTAATTTCTATTTAAAAGAAAATAACTGTCAATACTAGCGAATGGTTTTGTTTATTCTTATTTCCTTTATTTTTGCTTCTTTATATCTCTTTGCCGCTTACATTACCTATGTTTTAAGGGGGCCTCTTTGCCTAGAGGTGTCAAGTGAGTTGGGAAGCTCTGGCATGATATGAGACAATCTGAATTGGTAATGCCAGGCCAGACATGACATAGTTCAGCACCATGCCTTGTCTTTGACCAAGCCTACATGAGGCATGACTCTTGCCATTATGGGTTGAAATAGGTTGTGCTTTGTGTCAGGCAAACCATGACCTTCTTGCCTGACCTTGTGGCATGGTCTGCCAGCCCGGTGATCCTTGACTTGGCACAAGTAGGTCTTGGTTCACGAGACATGCTCCATTGGGTAATAGCTCAATGGTGGTGGGGTTTAAAAAAAATCTGGCCACATTAGTTGGGTTCGGCTTTAGTGGTCAATGGACAGTGGCCTGTGCTTGCCCGATGAACCCCCTTGTATTTTCACACTACGGTCACCGCCACCAATAATGATAGGCATGACTTGCCCGTGCCTTTAAAAAAATAAAAAAAAACAATTTTTTCATTAAAAAATTTGTAGCCATCAGATTATTTTCATTGGCTACACACCAGAAATATAATGGTTGTTAGATTGTCTAAATAAATAAAAAAAATAAAAATAAAAAATATAGATATTATTATTATTATTGATAATTCAGATTGTGATACATGAATTTTTTTTATGAAAAATTTAAAGTTTTTTTATGACATGATGAATTTGGTTTTGTATATGTATATTTCTATCTCTTACAATGCACTTAAGTGTATATATAATATTAATAGTATGTTTAGTAAGTATAGAGGTTACCATATATTTAATATGCTGAGATGAAAATCAAATATTTAAAATATTGATTTTTTATTTTATTTTTATATTGTTTGGCTTTCTATTTGGATTATAAGTTTAAAGTAGAAGGGATAAAAAATATTTTGACTTATATGTTCACGTGTATGAACAAAGGATACCAATTCGAAGATTTTATTCACAAAAAATGAATTAACATATTTATATATTATGATATTATGTATGATAATTATTGTTAGACTCCGAATACGAACATGGTGATGATGACTACTACATTCTATTAGTCAGGGGAAAATGATGAGGTAGTCCTTTGAATAGGAGTGAATTGTTCTAATATTTATATATTGATTATTGTTCTATCATATCATTTGATGATAATAAAAATCTAGGCATTTTATTTTATAAAAATTATACGAATTTACTTATTCTATACTATCTAAGATAATATGTGATCTATTAATTTCTCTCGTGTATAGCATAATATTTGATTCTATTTTTTTGTTGTTATAGTAATATTATTTCAGATAGGAGATTGAAATTACAATTCGATGTCTTAGAGACTAATTTAATAATAAGTAACTTAGTCAAAAAAGTAGCGGCCAATATTATTTCACCAATATATATCTTTTTTATTTTTATTTTTTTATAACTTTTTTATTTTATTATTCAACCAATATTTTACTATAGATGCATTTCTAATACTATGATATATCATTATCAACTTTGTCAAAAATGCGTGACCAAGTTAATAATAAGCTATATTTTAAAAATCATTTTTTAATGCCTTGATGCGCACCTTAATGTGAGACATTCGTAAAATGCTTCAAGGTGCTAAAAAAAGCATTGAGCTCTACGGAGCTGCACGCGAGTTTCGTTGAGCTTGATGGAGCTCCTAGAGCTTCATGATGGAGCTCTATGGAGCTCCACTAGCTCCATGATGGAGCTTGCTGAAGCTCCTCGAGCTCCATCGTGGAGCTCGACGTAGCTCCACAATGGAGCTCGCTGGAGCTCTACGAAGCTCCATTGAGCTTTCTATGGAGCATGGGAGAGGGGCGAGGGCGAGGGCGAGGGGAGAGAGGTGAGGGAGATGGGCAAGGGCAAAGGTAAGAGCAAATTAAAAAAAATTATTTAATAAATTATCAAAATTTATTAAACTTTGATAATTATATTAATTAATAAATAGTATTAAATTAATAAATAGTATAAAATTAATAAATACTATTAATTATAAAATATTTCATATTATTTATTAATTTATTTTTTATTTATGTTATTTTAATTTATATATTTTAAAATATTAATTAATTATATATTATGATGCTCAAAAAACTTACACCTTAATACCGTGAGGCTTATGCCCCACCTCACGAACACAAAAATACCTCGCCTTATGCTTTTGTTTTTTAAAATTTTGATAATAAGTAAATAATGAGCTAACAATACTCACCCCTAATGGAATTATTTATTGTAGAAGAAAGAATATATATTTTATTATACTCAATTTCAAAGATAATCTTTTTCAATGTATTTCAATTATACATGTAAATATCATTGAAAAAATAAATAAAATTATAGTTAAATTATTTTAAAAGATAATTCAAAGAATTAAGATTAATATAATAATTAAGAATAATGTAAATATATGAATAATTTGTGTGTTAAGTTGAATATTATCATAACGAATAACTTTGATAATTTTATCATTGACTATTATAATACTCAAGAAATAAGAATGAAAAATAATGATCATCGAACATTTATTTGTAATATAATTGTTGGTTCCTATGTTTAGTCCCCACGAGATTGTGATGAGAATATGAGTCTCGAGAATTATAGTACATAGAGAACAAAAAATATCAATAGGTGTTTTTAAGGGAAGTTTGTTTATTTTTCTATGTAAGTATTATGGCGGATGAATTTTCTGAGAATTCTTGAATTTTTGTTCTTCAACATATCTCTTTCTTAATATATTATCGTGCTTTTGGTATTCTTTTTAGAAATAATTGTTAATATTTTTTGTTGATATATGTTTTCTTTCTACAATATGTGCAATGTATGAAGACTCTCATGTTTTTTGTTTGCATAATATATGCATATTAGTCTTTACTCAATTGATAGCAATAATGTATTATGGTCACATAGTTATTGCCATCAACATTATGTTGGTGTCACGCACAAATATAAGAAATATTCTATCCATAAATATTGTTTTTCACAATTAAGTTCTCTCATTCATAAATTTTATATTGAAATAAAAACAAAAATTATACAAAACAAAAATTTCAATATTTTTTTTAAGTTGATACATAAATATTCAAAATTCTAAGTTTTAAGGAATATGAAGCTGACTTAATGTCTCTTTAGAGTATTCAAAATTCTAAGTATTAGGAACATAGATAATGGTGATAATCTCATCTTGAATATTTTTTTGAAGAAACAATCAAACTTTATGTATTTTGTTTGTTAGTAAAACATCGAGGTATAACTTATTCTTCTTTACATAATTGTAATAGTAGACAATAGTGAGAAAAAAAGTGATTATCTATCTCCTTAAGAAGTTATTTGCTTTGATGCAACTTAGCGCACATGCACTATCTTCATTGTAATCAATTCTATATCTACTTTATATTTTGAAATAATTATTAGTTTTTTATTTTTGTAGGAGTTTAGTTTGCCTCTAACAAATATAAAAAAATCTTGTAGTTGATTTCTTTTTGGTGAAAGATAGCACCCAACTTGAAAGAATTTCAAAGGCCTCATACTTCTTCACAACTCTCAATATGCTAAGTATTGCAACTAGGTGAATATGTTAATAAAAATCTAAGAAATAACTTGCTACTTTATTTATATAAGTTATATTTAATTTGATGATAGTTAGATCGTTAATATTTTTTTTTAATTCTCATATAAATAGTATAATTAATTGGAGGAGTTACTTTGGATAATAAATTAATACCTAGCTCATTTAGATATTTCATTGGATCACAATTTAATATATTAATATTTGTGAGAGTGTTAATTCTATATATTTCTTGTGAAATTGTAAGTACTCTTTTAGAATATATTATTTTTATCCTAAGAAAGAATTTGAGTTTGTCAGTATAATTCTGAAAATATTATTTAGTGTATTTATTGAGTTAAATAATTATTAATTCATCGTATATGATAATTACACTATTATTCGTATACATAATAAGTAAAATTACTTTATTATTCGATATTTTTTGGAAAAGTAAAAGAAATGTCTGTTTGTGAAAATCTTGTGGGTGAGACTCTTGTTTATTATTTTAGGTCATACAATCTCTTTTATAATCTATAAATTAAATTTCTCTATGCTCCTTGAATCTTCGCTAATTGCTTAATATTTATCTTTTTTTATCTTGGTAATGCACACAAAATATATGAATATTCTGAATAAGTCTCGTCTTAAGATTATCTATTTTTTCACATAGATTGATCTTCACAATAAACATTCAACTACATTTAACAACATAGATTTTTATAATTCAAGCTTGTAGTTCTATTGCCCCATTGAAATGGACATGTATCTCCTATAAAATGAACTAATTCCATCTTTGTTGAGATGGTGCTTCAGAAATAGACATGAGTGTCTTGATATTGACTAGAAAAGTAGCAAAAAAGATAAGATATGAATATAATAATATATGTAAAATAAGATGATAAATATAATTTTTTTCCTTTTAGAGAGTAATTAAAATATCAAAATAAAAAATTTAGATTATAAAATTATTTTAAGTTCTAGTTTGAATAAAATGGGATTTCTCCTATTAGCATAAAATTTAAGTGATAGGTTGTTAAGTTTATTAGTTTCCGACTTATCTTATGTTGAAATTGGAGTAGACTTGTTGACTATCATATTGTATGGATTGTAAGAAAATTTTATTTTTTGAAAAACTTCTTTCTATCTAGAATCAATTTACCCTGTCATTGTAAGTACATATGATGACTCCATGTGAGTGTTACTATTATATGAACTTTTAAGTTTAAATGTAACTATCTTTTAACTTTCTTCCTTGACCAAATGCTCAAGTGAGATAGAGGAGAGTAATAAAAAATAAGATATCCAAATATATTATTGATTTTTATTTTTATTAAGTTTTCTAAAAAATGTGTCATGCTTAAATATGATATTATTGATACTAATACTATATCGCATATAGATGAATAACACTTATATTGGTTATGTTTGCTGAAATAATCAATGAATGTATATTTTAATGCACTAGATTGCATCATATTCTGATCCTGAGAGAAAATTTGCATAAAACAAGTATACTTAGACATTATAGAAACAGACTAGATAAATTTTCTACACAATATATGGTCGAAATAAATTGTTTTTCTAAAAATGATGGATGATAAAAAAATATACTTGGTTAATAAGATAATTTATATTTAAAATTATATATTTCTAAAAATTCATTGAAACACTGTCAGATAATAGTGTCAGAGTATAAATGAAAACATCTTGTTTCTGGTCAGCACAACTCAGTTTTGAATGGCCATTTTGAGCCACCGTGCTGTCATGGGCCCGACATGCGCTAGACTTATGCTAGCCTCAGTGTGATGCACATCTGCAAGCCTGAGTTCAACCAGTAGGGCCAGGTGCCAGCACTCGTCAAGCACCAGTGCCCAGCCCTCAATACAGCTTCCGCTCCTAGTTCCCAGGCTCTGAATTCCAGGGGCCAGCAGCCCATGGGCCTTGGTCCGCACCAGGCCTCCAGCATAGCAATCACAGGTTGCTGTGTCCTGTGGGCTGTCAGTATGGCATCTGTGACTTGTGTGTGTTTGTGCAGCTTGTAGGTGCAGGCTGCCAGCATGGCAGAGATAGCATAGTACTGCTGCAGTTTATGCATGTGAGCGTGCACGTGCATATGTGTTAATTTTAATACATATAAATTGAAATAATACAATAATATTAATATGAAAAACATATATCCATAGTTATGAAAGGCGTGCCTGAGGCCCGCCTAAAGCTCAGGCGCCACCACTCCCAGGAAAAATGCCTCGCTTCAGGCGAGGCGCAGGTGGGTGAGGCGCAGCGGGCAAGGAAGCATGGACACGGCACGGATACGTGTCCGATATGCCACGTGGCGTATCATTGATAAATCCGTATCCGATATGCCACGTGGCGTATCGGATGGTGGCGTATCAGACGTCCAATGGGCGGCAGAGGGTAGGCGCAATTTGAGGGGGGGAGGTAGGGGGCGAGCACGAATTGAGGGGGAGGCAGGGGACGGGCGGGAATTGAGGGGGGAGGCAGGGGACGGGCGGGAATTGAGGGGGGAGGCAGGGGACGGGCGGGAATTGAGGGGGGAGGCAGGGGACGGGCGGGAATTGAGGGGGGAGGCAGGGGACGGGCGGGAATTGAGGGGGGAGGCAGGGGACGGGCGGGAATTGAGGGGGGGGCAGGCGGGCGGGAATTGAGGGGGAGAAGACAGGGGGCAGGTGGGAATTGAGGGGAAGGCATGCGGGTGGGAATTGAGGGATGAGGCAGGCGGATGGGAATTGAGGGGGAAGGCAGGTGGGCAGGAATTGAGGGGGGAAGCAGGCGGACGAGAATTGAGGGGCAAGGCAGACGGACGGTAAAATAAAATAAAATATTTTTATTTTATAAAATAAAATAAAATATTTTTATTTTATAAAATAAAAAAATATATTTTTATATAATATAAGATAATTTTAAAATATTATTTTATAAAATAAAATAATTATAAATATTATCTTATAAAATAAAATAAAATACAATATTTTTATTTTATAAAATAAAAATATATTTATTTATTTAATAAACTAAAATATTTTAATTTAATTTATTTTATTTTATAAAATACATAATATTTATAAAGAAAATAATTTTTATTTTTAATTTTATTTTTTTTATCATGACGTATCCCATCCGTATTCGTATCCTAGTTTTTTAGAATTTGTCGTGTCCCTGTATCCTGCCGTGTCGTATCCCCGTGTTTGTGTCCGTGTCCGTGCTAAACCAAGCAAAATACAAACACAAACATTAAAATCAAAGTCAAGACCATCTAGCTTTAAACATACTCATGCTCTTACTTTGATTAATGAAGATGAAGAGATGATCTTTTCATTGGGAGAGGAAGATGAAGAAGAGGGAGAGTGGAAGATTGATGATGTGGATGATATTGATGAAGACTTTCTTGATTTAGATTTAGATGTAGATACATGAGTGTTTATTTTGTTTTAGAACTTTGAATGTTTGTTATTTTGTTTTGAAACTTTGAATGTTTGGATGATGAGAGCACTATTAATATTTAATTTTTATCTTTGATATTTTTTAGTTTATTATTATATGAAAATTAAAGATTATATTTAGTAAAATGTATAATTTTTGTGTATTAGGCCGGGTGTGCCTCAAATAAAAAAGCCCGCGCCTCAAGTGCGCCTCAAATAAAAAAACCCGCGCCTTAAATGCACCTTGTGCCTTAAGGCCCCAAAAGGCTTTTGCACTTCAGTGTGCCTTGCGCCTTAAATATGCATATATCAGATGCTAATAAGTAATTGGCAACATTGGTTGGGAAAACGTATAAGTCGGGTGTTCCAATACAAAATAAAATTAAAAAACAAATAGAATAATAACAAAATTGTAATATGTGTGTGTGTGTGTCTGTATGTAAATGTGTGTGTGTGTATGAAATTTGAAATTATGAATTTAAAATAAAATTTAAATTACATTAAAATAAATTGTGTATTAACCTTATAATGTAAATAAAAATAAATTTAAAAATATTACAAAATAATAAATATATGCATTCAGACGCTCACATGATATAAATTGATAACATATGTTTCAAAATGAAAAAACACGAATAAATGTAAAATCATTAAGTGGCAAAGGTCAAAGGATTATCATCTATCATTCTGATTGATTTTGATTTTTATGGTTCTAAGTTTTATTATATAATCTTAAGTTATATGTAGTTGCATTGCTTGGATATAATCTTAAAGATTCATTCGTATGTATTTTTACTCTTTTAAACATGACATAACTTTCATAATATTTGAATTTATTTTGTCATGTTTGAAATATTATTCATCATCATAAAAAAAGTAAATTTTGATACTATATTAGATACTAAATGGATCAATAGATTATGTATAATTTTGTATACACAAAAAAATATATTATATGATTTTTATCAACTCAATATGCATAAGCTCTTCATATTATTTAGTTAAAAAATATTGTAGCAATCATAGTGTAAGTATCTCAATAGTTGATATTTATTCGAATGGTTACCATGTGATTTATCACTAACTAATTGAATGAAAAATTTATTATTGAATATATTATTAATTTTTGTATAGAGACTCATTAAATCTATCTTTTTTATAATAATAAAGTAAATTTTTTATTTGTTCATAATCTTTGTTGATTCGTGTGGTTAGTTTATTTAATTTGTGTTTTATTATATTTCATAATTTTTCGACCTTAATCCTACATTCTTACAAGTAATTAAGTATTAATGATAATGAGATTAAATAGTCGTCAAATTTTTAAAATATTTTCTTTCTATATTAATAGTAATTTTATTAAAATATTGATATTCTTTATATTAATTAAAGATACTACTCATCTTACATATGTACCTAAGTGCAATCTAAGATGTGAGAGTGTATATAAATAAAAATAAGTTCGTCATATCATAAAAAATTTTAATGAATTAAAAAAAAACTAAATACAAATCTGACTAATTAATTATTATTTTATCAATTTTATTATTTATAAAAACTAATATAATATTAGGCCAATATAGAAATTCAATATTAGGTATATTGAATTTCAATGATATGTGACATCTAATGATATTATTTTTTATTTTAGATCAATTGACTTGCATAGTTTGAAAAGTTTTTATTGTTTGCTAGATGTAATAATATATTTTAATATTTTTTTAATTTGTTTTAATGATAGCGATAGTATTTTAAAATTTATTTATTCTATTATGCTTATTATGTGACATATATATGACATTGAAATCTTAGCTAGGGGACTCTCTATTGGTTTTTATGAAGATAATCATAGTAGTATCACTATTTAAAATATTATCAAATGTAATATTAAAAAATTTATTTTATATTTTATATCTCATAAATTTCTCAAAAAATTCTTATATGTATAAGAATTTTTTGATGTAAGATCATCACGAGGATGAAAGAGTTTACAAAATTATAATATTTTTTAATTTAGTTTACATGTAAAATCAATAAAGTGGGCGATGATACATGTAAAAGAAATGTTATTATGACTAGTTCATATATCAGTTGTCATTGATACCACTAAGTATCTCTTTTAAGTTCATTAATTATTATGTTTTTTTTTTTTCAAATTTAAAATGAGTAAGATATATTTTTGCATATGAAGAATTAGACTTAATTATTTTGAAAATTGAAATGGAAGATGCATACAAGCTACTAATATAATAATACATTTTATAGCAAACTCATGAGGATAAGTGATGAATGTTATTAAACTTCAAGCTGATTAAAGTTTAAAAATCTCAATATTAAGCTAAGTTTACGTATGATTCAATGTATTCTATTTTTTAAAATATTATTTGGTATCTAATAATGTGTTCAATCTCACAACTTGCTTGTAGTTATATATTTTGTACACTACTTGTATTAAGTTAAATCTTATTTTAGATGCTTATTTATGTAAATTAAATTTTTTATTTTTAATAAAGTTAAAATAATTCTAAATTTGAGTTTATTTATGTAATTTAAATTTTTTAAGTTTCTTGGTTGATTCATGAATGAGAGATAAATTAGTCTTATACATTTGGATCGGACTATTATTATCTATATCAAATTCATTTAAATTCTTAATCTTTTTTAATATAATCACTACCTAGTATTTTTTAGAAACTTAGGAGTGAAAGAGAATTTTTATTTATTTAGTACTTAAAATAAAAAAAAAATTGTTATTATATCAAATCAAATATTCTTTATCATCAATTATAAATTATAAATATTTATGAAAAATATTATATTATAAATGTAAGAAAATATAAGGATTAAAAATTTTTTTAGAGAGTTACAATAAGAGAGAAAAGAGAAAAGATTGTTTTAGTTGATGTGAAGATTAAAAAAATATTTAATACTTATATATAAAGATTTATTTATAATATAATAAAATATTATATTATAAATGTAAGAAAATATAAAGATTAAAAATTTTTTTAGAGAGTTACAATAAGAGAGAAAAAAATATAAGATTGTTTTAGTTGATGTGAAGATTTACATAAATGTGTTATGAATTTTTTTTTTTTTTGATTTTTTTGAGAAGTTTTGATGACATATATTTTGCCCTTTGTGTACATGAATGTTACTTTGGTCATATGGGATGATAAGTTAAGAATTATCTAACTCAAGGAGTATATTCAATTACAGTTTTAGATAAAAAATCTTAGAAGACTCATATTTTCTTGGTATTGTAAGAGATGTATTGTATTCTCATATATGAGTTATATATTTAATATTCTTGCAAGGGTTAAATTTTTGAGTTGGTCTTCAATATGTGTTCCTTTTGATTAATATATTGATTTTCTTTTCGATAAGATACTTGAATTGGCTCAACTATTTTCAAGACAATCATAAAGAAAATTAATCTTCTGACTATTACTTATTCATATATAATATATGTAATTAACATTCTTAAATATTTTTTAGATTTTCTTTAGTAATTTCACTCAATTGTAGCTTTTTGCATCATGAGATATGTGAAGAATGAGAAGTCTCCACGACTTGAGATTGATTTTAGTGATAGTGTGCATTTGCAGTTGATCAAGTATTTAGATTTGAGTTGGAGATTGACTTGCTCGGAGAGGAGATAATGATAATATTTTGAACTTTTGTTTGAGATTATCTTATTTCCTAAAAAAATAAGAAGTATACTTTTTATGAGATTTAGTATAAAAGTAGAATTTAGGGTGATAATGACTGTTACTTGTGACATACTTTCAATCTAATATCTACTTGAGGGGATCTAGTATTTATTATCTTTTCTAAATACTTTTTACTCTAATAATCATATAATTAGACATTCAATCTTTAATTTGGTATTTAATGAGTCGTCGAATGCTTAGAGGTCAATTAATTAGTCTTTGAAGAGAAGATTTAGAAATTAAAATGAGATTATTATTATAGTATATATTCAGATAACAGAGTCGGCAACAGTCATCTTCACAAAGATCTTGAAAAAGTTAACTTATTTTTGTTTTTTTCAAGTTTTATATTTTGTACATGTACGTACCAGCCTGCCATGAGTGTTTTAATTTGCATTGCCATATTTTTTTTATTTTATTTTGTTATATTGATGAAGGTACTTAATTTTTATGTTCTAATAAGATTTTTCCATTATATTAGAGTGTTCCCTAAATATTATTTAATATTGAGTATTGTTTATTTTTCTCTCTTGGATTTCTACAAGTTTAAGTACATTCAAAAATATTACTTTTTTTAATTATTGAAAAATAAATTTTGAAGTATTATTATTTTTTTAATATTCTAATGTCATCACATATTTGAGTTTTTTTTTAATAAAAAATACTCAAAATTAGAAAAAAATAGTTTTTTTATAAATAATCATAATCATATATATCAAGTATAATAATTAATAAAAGTACTAAAATATCTTAAATTATTATATGTGATCATTTTATAGGGTTTTCATACTTATGGGGGAATCAATTGAATTATGTCTCTCTGTGTACTCTCTTGATGTGTCAGATAAGAAGTTATAGTATATTTTTTTAACTAATATATCTTATGGTCCATATATATTATTCACATGATGTTTGGTCTCAATAAATATCATAGAAAGAAAAAAAATAAAATGATAGTTAAGTTGAATAGAAATGTAACTCATAGAAATAAAATTAATTAGATAATTATGAATAAATAGAACATGTTGAATAAATATAACATGTTAAATAAATAATGAATCTAGCTGAATATTGCCATAACTAACAAATTCAAATGATATGACAGTGATTATTATAATATCTAGTGGACATAAATAAATAATTATTAAAAAAATGACTACTTATAATAAAATATTTTATCATAGAAATAAGAATACATTAGTCACAATGCTCAGTCATAGAAAATATTTCTCGAAATCTTTCAATCCTTTAAATAAAAATCATTGAAAGATTAAAGGAAGACAAAGTTGAATTGCAGAGAAATGTAAGCCATAGAACTAAGATTAATTGGACAATCAATAATAAATTAAACATTTGAAAGACAATTGAGTTTAATGTTTTCATAATTGTCATATTTGTGTGATCTATCATTGATATTATAATTTTCAATTAATTTAAAAAAATAATAATGGAAATAGAATGAATATTAGTTTGAAATGGGACGACACATCATAAAACTAATAATATGTCAAGACCAAGAAATGCTTGTTGCTACTTTATTAGTGATGAATTTTGTATATTACTATCTAGTATAAGTCACAAAATGAAGAATTTTGTGAATTGTACTAGTTTCGCTTATCTTTTTTGTGACTTTAGTAGTTATTTTCTTTTCTTCTATTATCTATGATGCTCTATCCCTCATCTTTAAAAATAATTTAACTCTTTCTTGTATGACTATCCTTCTATTTTGTGTGCATTGAATTAATATTCAATTACTTTTGTTTTAAATATGACTAGTTCTACCTCGATTGTTAAAACATGCTAAATGAGTTTCTCTCTAGTAAATCTCATTCTACATCGTATATGCTAAATTGATCGCTAATATAAATTTGATCCGGTGGGAATTGCTCAATCATTCAAGACTTGGCTGCAGAATCATGAGAAGTTATCTAAAAGTAAATATAAAAATATTATTCTGAGAAGTCATTCTATTTATCTTTCTCTTTGATATTTTGACTTGTACTAGTATAGCTTACAAGAATTGAATGATGAATTGAGTTAAGTGAGTATAGGGAGTGGTAAACTGCTTAAGCTCTCTAAGTTTATTTAATTTTAAATTCATAAATTGTGAAGCAATGATATATTTAAGTAATGTCAATGTTGAATGTAATGAAATTACAATTTCTCATAGGATCTTGCATGAAGTGCAAGATGTCAAAATAGATCTTAACTCTAAATCCAAGTTGATATTTTGCCAATGGTACATAAGTTTAACATATGATGTATCATATGTTATTTCATATTGAGTTGCCTTTTAGGATTTACTCATTATATATGGCCATTGCCTATATGTTATTTCATATTGAATGTTAATTATTTTTTGTCTTTTAGGGTTTATATATGTTATTAGAGCCGTGCATGTGTGGATAAAAGGTGACAAACCTAAGAAAAAAAAGATCACTCACAATTACTATGTGCGATCACTTTATTCATTTTTTTGCATAGTTTGCTCACAATAGTTATGCACAGACTCCCACTCCGTAGATGCCATACACAATAGTTTGCATGGTTGTCTAGCAAACCCTCACGAAACAATCTCCTACAACTCTCTGGCATACAACAGATTTGCACATTTCCTTGCTGGAATTGGGGACATTGGAGCATGCTATATTTACATATATTTGAACAATTTCATAACTCACAATTTTCTGAATATCATATTCCTACAAGTTGGAATCCAGGCAACAATGGAGTGTGGTGCAGAATAGAACCATAAATTGATCTTCCAAATTGGAGATTTTATTTCCCAAATTAAGATTTTGGGAAAATCCTCAAATGTTTCTCTATGGAAAAAAAAAGTTATTTGATTTTGACAATTCAATATGAGATAGAGAGGTTGTCATAGAGAAGGTAGTTGGAGAGTCTTATTTTGCAATACATATATTATAAGAGAACGAGTCACACAAGAAATAATTATTAAAGGCTATTTTTAGTGAGGTGGCAAAAATTATTACATAGTGATTGATTATTTTCTAGAGGTATCTCAGAGATCTCATGTAGATTGACTGCTTATCAAAGATTCATTTTAAGCTTGTAATATGTATTTCTTATTCTATCTGTGGGTGAGCCAGCCCAATCTGTATCTGTGTAACCAACAACCTGAGTATGACATCTGTTCTCGTACAACACACCTTGGCCTGGTGTACTTTTGATATATCGAAGAATGCGGATTACGGCATCCCAATGGCTATCATATGGTGACTGTAGGAATTGACTAACAACACTCACAGGAAAAGAAATGTCTGGACGAGTAATGGTGAGATAATTTAATTTACCTACGAGTTGTCGATATCTCCCTGGGTCTCCTAAAGGCTCCCCCTGTCCTGGTACAAGTTTGACATTTGGATCCATAGGCGTGTCTACCGGTTTACAATCTAACATACTGGTATTTTTCAGGATGTCTAAAGCATACTTCTTTTGGGAAAGGACCACACCGGAACTGGATTGAGCTATCTCAATTCCCAAGAAATACTCGAGTTTCCCTAAATCTTTGGTCTGAAAGTGGGTAAAAAGATGTTGCTTTAGTTTCTGAATACCATCCTGATCACTGCCTGTAATGCCAATGTCATCCACATAAACAACCAGATAAATACACTGCCCCAAGGAGTTATGATGATTGAAAACTGAATGGTCTGCTGTACTGCGAAGCATGCCAAACTCTTGAACAACAGAACTAAATCGACTGAACCATGCTCGAGGAGATTGTTTCAAGCCATATAGAGAACGGCGTAACTTGCACACTAAACCAGACTCCCCCTGAGCAACAAAATCAGGAGGTTGCTCCATATAAACTTCCTCGGCAAGATCACCATGAAGGAAGACATTTTTAATATCCAACTGATAAAGAGGCCAAGAACACATAGCAGCCATGGAGAGAAGCAGATGAACAGAAGCAATCTTGCCAACATGGGAGAATGTGTCAGCATAATCAGAACCATAAATCTGAGTATAGCCTTTAGCAACTAAGCAGGCCTTAAGGTGATCAACTTGACCATCAGGACCAACCTTAATTACATAGACCTAACACAACCAACTGTAGATTTACCAGAGGGTAAAACAACAAGATCCCAAGTGCCATTAGAGTGTAGAGCAGTCATTTTATCCACCATTGCCTGTCGCCAGCCTGGATGGGAAAGAGCTTCATGGGTGCTCTTTGGAAGAGAAACAGAGGATATAGCAGAGACAAAAGCAGAATATGGTGAAGATAATCGATGATAACTCAAAAAATTGTAAATAGGATGAGGATTACGAGTAGAGCGATTACCTTTCCGAGTAGCAATGGGTAAGTCATCAGGAGAGGGTGGAGCCGAGGCAGGAGAAGCCGAAGGGATAGGAAGTGAGTCAGCAGGTGCCTCAGCAAATGACAAAGGAGCATCGACACGAGGGCGACAATGATAAATCTGAAGTGGTCGAGGAGGCACAACATCAGGTGAAGAGACAATGGGAATGAGCAAGACTGCAGAAACATGAAGAGACTTAGAAGTGGTGGAAAAGAATAGTGAGTCCTCAATGAAAGTAACATCAGCGGAGATAAAGTAGCGATGAGTCTCAAGAGAATAACAACGATAACCCTTCTGAAGTCTGGAATATCCCAAGAAGAGACACCTCATGGCTTTGGGTGAAAGCTTATCCTGTCCAGGAGTGAGAATATGAACAAAGCAAGTACAACCAAAGACACGAGAAGGAAGGAAATAAAGTGATTGGTCAGGGAAGAGAAGGGAATGAGGAATCTGATCATGTAAAACAGAGGAGGGCATACGATTAATCAAATTACAAGTGGTAAGAACAGTGTCCCCCCAAAAACAAAGAGGAACATTACTATGGAGGAGGATAGTACGAGCTGTCTCAACAAGATGTCGATTCTTGCGCTCAGCTACCCCATTTTATTGAGGAGTATGAGCACAAGAAGACTGATGAAGAATCCCATGATGAGACATAAATGAAGTAAAGGGGGATGAAAAATATTCCCTGGCATTGTCACTGCGTAACACAGGAATAGAAATATTAAATTGGGTCTGGATTTCACCATAAAATTTCTGAAAAATAGAAAATAACTCAGCTTGATTTTTCATTAAAAATAACCAAGTACATCGAGAATAGTCATCAATAAAAGTGACGAAATATTGAAATCCTAAAGTAGACGCAGTCCGACAAGGACCCCAAACATCAGTGTGAACAAGCTCAAAAGGAGACTTTGCCCGATTATCCAAATGCTTTGGGAACGAGATACGAGTATGTTTCCCAAGTTGACATGACTTACACGAAAGCGACGACAAAGTAGAAAAATGAGGGACCATCTTCTGGAACTTGGAGAGACTAGGGTTGCCCAAACGACTGTGAATGAGGAGAGGAGCATCAGTGGAAATGCAAATTGCAGGAGATGAATCCGAGGTGAGGTGATAGAGGCCATGAGACTCATGTCCTATGCCAATCATCTTCCCCGTACTCCGGTCCTGCAAGGTCACAAATTTATCAGAAAAGGTAATAGAACAATTAAGAGTACGAGTAATTTTGCTAATGGAAATAAGATTAAAAGGACATTTAGGAATATAAAGGACAGAAGTGAGAGGTAGAGAAGGTAGAGGAATGGCCAAACCAATACCTTTAGCCACAGTTTGAGAACCATTAGCTAAGGTAACAGTAGGTAAAGTAGAGGTAGTAGAAATAGAGGAGAAACGATCCTTATTACCAGATATGTGATCAGAAGCTCCAGAATCTAGAATCTAGGGTCCAAGAGAAGATGTGTGGGTAAGACAGACAGAAGTATTACCAGGCTGGGCAACAGAGGTCATACTCAGGTTGTTGGTTATACAGATGCAGATTGGGCTGGCTCACCCACAGATAGACGTTCCACTTCAGGGTACTGTGTTTTTATTGGAGGTAATCTAATATCTTGGAAGAGTAAGAAACAAGATGTAGTAGCGAGATCTAGCGCTGAAGCCGAGTATCGAGCTATGGCTTTGGCAACATGTGAACTCATATGGTTGAAACATCTTTTTCGAGAGTTGAGATTTGGAAAGGATGAAGAGATGAAACTCATCTGTGATAACCAGGCCGCATTACATATTGCATCCAATCCAGCCTTTCATGAAAGGATCAAGCATATTGAAGTTGATTGTCACTTCATTAGAGAGAAGATCACATCAGGATGTATTGCTACAAGTTTTGTTAATTCTGATGATCAACTAGTAGATATCTTCACTAAATCTTTCAGTCGTCCTAGGATTAAATACATTTGTAACAAGCTTGATGCATATGACGTATATGCTCCAGCTTGAGAGAGAGTGTAGAATATATAAAAGGAGAAAGTGCTACAAGCGGATATCAATGCGAAAGAAATCGAAGGTTCTCTCTCTCTCTCTCTCTCTCTCTCCTTCTTCGTCTTTAGTTACATATTCAAGAATTAACACTCAATTCATTGGGTAATCAAAGCTTATTTATTATTATTTTTTTATTATGAGAATATTATTGTTGCACATAATAAATTCTCTAAAATTATTTGATATGATATTATCTAGGTCTATTCTTTGTTTCTTTATTATGTTATGCTTTCAATAAGTTATATGTTCAAAGAATTTATTTTTGATTTTATTTTTTTATTTATTGATTTTTGTTTGTAGGATCAAAAGACTCTAAGGATTACTTAGTTTGAGATGAAACATGGTGAATTATATTTATTCATCCTTATAATCAAATTCTTTTAGATGTTTAAGTATTCTGTACTCTTTAACTATGTTTTTTCAGTTTAATCATTTATTATTTGTTAAATTGAGAATATTTCATTATAGTTTTAATGTTATTATTTCTTTATAAATGTGAGGTATTTTAATTAAGAAAATATATAAGAGTTTTTTATCCTACCCACCAATCTATGTAAATAGGAATCTATTCGATTTGATGTACTCAAATATATTAGAATTTAGTTGAAATACGCTCAAAAATAATCTTAGGTACTAGATCATTTTTGTTGATTATTTATAATATATATGTGTTTGTTTTTGTCATGGCTCATATATGTTTATTATTATTTAGAAATTTCATAAAATTATAAAAATTAATTTTATGAAAACATTAAAAAAATAAAAAATAACAATATATTTGAATACCTATCAGACAGATTAGTACTCAATGTATTATTTATGAGTTTATATATTAAACTTTGTGTTAGCATACCCCATACAATGAGGTTGTCAAAAAATAGATATATGATTAAGATAGTTTGGACACTTATTTGATAGAAGTATTTTAAATTATTTTTGAGGAGATCTGATTTTAATTGTGAATTATCTCATAAATCAGATGTCTTCTTCTATTATATCTAAGTTTGTACCTTTTAAGATCTTATATCATAGAGCGAGATTGTTCATCATGCATCATAATATTTTTTTAAGTTTTTGTTTTATCCATGATCTCTTCTCAGGGTGAAATAAATCAACACTCAATGCTATGAGTTTATCTTCATTAGATACTCTAGCATTTAAAGAGATTATACTTATTTCTTACATATGATCGATATGATTCTAATGTGTTGTCATTATCTTTTTTGAATATGAGTTATTTTTTCGTGAGTATTGAAGGTGTATAAAAGATGTGTTTTGACTTATTATTTTTTATTACTCAATATTTTCATTTGGATCTTCAACTATGAAAAAGAATTGCTCATCCAATACTTCTAATTTGTTAGTCAATATTATAATGATATTCCTATAAAATAATTATATATACCAACATGTATCAATCTTAGTGACTCTGTATAGAGCAAAACTCTTAAAGAGATGAAATATATCATTCAATAATAGGTGGTACGATAATTCATATTTTTACTCTAGTTCAAATTCATAATGTGTTGAAGATTAAGAAACCAGATCATTCAGGACATGGGACCTATTATAGGAGGATGAGACATGCAAACTCTGATCAGATCATTAACATACTAAGAAACTATGTGACCCTACAAATTTTATTGGTCATTACCTTTTGGATTGCTTTTCGAAAGGACCATAAGAGTCCCAATACCTAATCTTACATGTATTGTCATATATATGCATTTTATTTTATTTTTTTTTGTTGATGGTATTTGGATACTCAATTATTCTTCAAAGGTATTATGTCATCTATGTTGATGCTAATTCACATTAGAAGAGATAGATGTCATTCACTCCAATGAGATATAACTAGTATAATAACTTATGAGGTATGATGGTGGTTGTAAGTGGGTGTTAATTGTGAACATCTATCTAGATAAAAAGATATCTTTCATTAATCTGAGATTTATAGCTGAGTGATTTACTTAAATATATGCTATTGTCTATCATGACACTTTTTCTCTTGTGATTGAGATTGTTTTGATATAAATTTTTATTTTTTTAGCAGCTTCTTACAGATGGATGATATATTAGTTAGACATAAAAAATATTTATTTCTTCACAGTGATATTTATTAGAAGATGTATATGAAGAAGTTACACGAGTTTACAATATTATAGTCAAACATAATTTGTCAATTATGAAAGGTATTATATGGACCTCTAGTTAGGATAAAGAGGTATTCATCTTTTAGGTTTGAATTTTTTAGTCTATATTATGTCTTATGATGATATTCACATGAAGTCATTTTTTCAATAAGTATTGATCTTGGCGACTCTGGAGCGAGTGAGATTTCTCAAGAGATGAAATATCACTCAATTTTAGGCGACATAATAATTCATGAATCTATTCTTCTTCGAAATTTACTGAGTTGAATATTAGAAAATTTGACCACCTAAGACTTGGTATCTATATTAGGAGACCTGCAATATTTTCTCAAATCATATACGAGTAGAGGTGTCAACCGGGCCGGCCTGGCACGAGGCACGGCATGGTTTGGCCGTGCCTGGGCTGGCCCGACACGTTAAAAAACCATGCCCGGGCTCGTTCCGTGCCCGGGTCAGGCACCAGCCGTTCCGTGCCGTGCCTGGACCGGCCCGGGCCGTGGCACGGCACGCCGGCATGGGTTCTTCCCGTGCCGGTTTCACGCGGCCACCCATGGGCGTGACCTGGTCCCTCCCGAATAAAAGACCACGGGTCGGGTCCGATTGGACCCGACCCGCGGTCCCGACCCAATCTCAACGGGAAAAAAAATATGTAGTTAATATTAATTTTCAGCCGTTGGATTCGCCTCCAACGGCTAGGGGGCAGAATCCAACGGTCCTCGTGATTCTGCTCCCTAAATAATTATTAACAATTCAAAAAAATATAAAAAAATATCTTTTTTTATAAAAAATTAATATCTTTAATCTATAAATTTTACCCCCCTCCCTTTAACACTTATGTTTTCCAAAAACATATATTCTCTCAAATCTTTCTATTTCTGTCACATAAACCGTGCTTCTTTCTCTCGGGCCTCGGGATTTTGCTTTTGGCTTGGATTTTCGTGAAACTCGACTTGAGTTTTGAACATTAGAGCTTGCTGCGGTGCACCGTGCACGTGACCGACCTCACTACTTTTACTGGGTAATTTATTTTACGCTTTTTTTACTTTCTCTCTCTAGAAAAAAATTAGGAAAAAATAAAAATCATAAAAATGACAAATACACCTGACACGTATTTATTTTTAGAAAATAAAAATATTACACAGAGGTCTGAGGCTACTGAAATTTTGGTTTCTCTAGTCATCTCAACCCAAAGTTCTAAAAAATAAAAAACTAGGAGGACTTCTGTAGTTTGGACTCATTTTAAAATCATAACACAAAAAAATGTTAGGGGTGATGAACAAGAAATGACACAGTGCATATATTGTATAAGACTATTAACATGTAAGAGTTCATTTTTGGACTGAGCACCTTAAGAGGCATGTCGAATTATGTACCAAAAAACATAGACCCTTAGATCCTAGGCAAACCCAACTTGGCACTACATTTTTTGAGACTGGATCGAGTTCAGTCTCAAAGTTTACTCCCTTCATATACTCCAGTGAGTTGGGTAGGGACGGCATGGCCAAGCTCATCACATTGATGAGTCTTTCGATCAAATTTTTGGAAGATCCAAGGGTAGTGCGCATCATGCAGACTTATTTTCAGCCTACCTATTGTAGGATTTCTAGGTCCACATATAGGAATAACATACTAAAGATATATAAGTTAGAAAAACAAAAAATAATTAAGGAATTTATGGCATATAGTGGAGTGATGTCCGTGACGTCCGATATATAGACAAGTCACGATGATTCTTCTTATGCATGTCTCATGAGTCGCTATGTAGATTCTAACTGGACAATCAATAAAAAAATTTTAGGATTCACTGAGATTCTTCATCCACATGATGACCCGGCCATTTTTGAGTGTATGATGAAAATCTTTAGTGAATATAAAATTCAAAATAAAATTTTTAGTGTCATATTCGATAATGCTTCTAATAATAGAGTAGCGATCAATATGTTTGTTAGGAATATTAGAGACGCACCATTAGGAGAGATCTTTCATGTAAGATGTATGTGTCACATGATTAACCTGATTGTTCAAGCGGGTATGAAAGTGTGTTCTCCCGCGTTGGATAATATATGCAATGCACTAAAATATATTCACACTCCTCGCAGATAACAAGAGTTTGGTAGTCTCTGTTTGTCTGCGAATCTTAAGAAGAAGAAATTCCAATCGGATGTGAGACATCGTTGGAATTACACGTACCTGATGTTGAAATCATGTATTAGATACGAACACGTGATATCCGACTACGTCAATAATAAGAGTGACAAACTTATTATTGACGATACTGACTGGGCTTCAAGAATTTTATTTATGAAATTCCTGAAGATTTTTTATGACATGACGAACATGTGTTCGTCGATTTATACGCTCACGACTTGCATTGCACTCCGGTGCATATGTAACATTTGTAGCATATTTAGGAAGTATTGAGCTGACCCGACGCTTAGCCATATAGTTGCAGAGATGGAGACCAAGTACTTGAAGTACTGGTCCACCGTTTCATCTCTTTATTGCCTAGCTGCATGCATGAACCCTAGGGTTAAGGTGGAAGGGGTAGAAAACACCCTGACTTTCATTTCCTCGTGCATGAACCTGGAAGAGCCACCTGAAGGGTTTATTCACGAGAAGTTGAGTGACCTGTTCACATACTACGATACTAGGTATGGTGGTGGTGGTAGTGAGACTGTGATTATGGACATTGATACCTTGTTCGAAGATGATGATTTTTCCATTTAGCTAGCGAGGGGGAAACGTATGGGTGGACCATCACATAGGAGCGAGCTGTCTCGGTATTTAGATACTGATTACTGCTCAATCCTATCACATTCTGATACTAAGAATCTTAATTTATTACAGTGGTGGAAATCATATAAGTCCACATTTCCCGTGCTATCTAGGATGGCACGGGATCTATTGACTCATTCGGTGTCGAGCATAGCATCAAAATCTGCTTGTTTTGTTGCAGTGAACGTGATTTTGGATAGGAGATCGTGATTACGTCCAAATATGGTTGAAGCCTTGGCTTGTTTGAAGGATTGGGAGGAATCGAGGTTTAACATCCATGATCGTGCTGAAGCTGGGACTGGGACAAGCACTGCAGTCCTATATGATACTGATTTTGATGTTGCGGCTGATGATTCTCATGATATGCCGATTGACGATTGATGATGATCTGCTGTTTTTTGTTTTTGATATTTTTTTATTGATTATATTTGTACGTTTTGTTTGTACGTTGTGTTGAAACTGATATTGATTTTGTTTGGACCTTCGGCTTCAAATGGATGATTACTAATTTTTTATTTGTGTTTAATTTTTTTTTAATTTTTATTTTTACTAACATAATGTATTGATTTATTTTTTTATGATTTAAATTTTATTTTAAAAATTAATAACATTAATATAGAATTAATAATTATAATAAAAGTTAAACTAATTTGAATTTGATAAAAAAAAAATTTCTAAACTTTGTTTTTTTAATTAATTTTTATTTTTAATATTTTTAAAAATATTTATATTTAATACTATACAAATACACTTAAGAATTACAATATCTAAAATTTTTTTTTTAAAAAAATTTTCTGCATCTCGGGCTGCCCTGGCCTGTATGGCCAGGCCAGGCCCGAGCGGGCCCTGCACGGCACGGCATGCCGTGCCTACGGGCCGTGCTGGGCTCGGTTGTTTTTAAACCGTGCCGTGCTCGGCCCGGCACGATCGCACGGTCGTGCCCTAAAAAAAAGGGCCGGTCCGGGCCGGCCCGTTTGACACCTCTATATACGAGTCTATCAATGAGTCAGATGATTTAACAACAAATTCTTCTAATTTTGACCTTGTGATTACTTTTTTAAAGTGCTATAATAGTTCTTCTCAATATATGATCTCACAATTATTGTTGTGTACATTTCTTTTGTTTTCTTTAATTTTTTTTTGTTATTTCTTTTTCATGGTATTAGGAAATTCAATTCTTCTTTTGAGATATTATATTATCTATGGAAAGGTTTGATGCTTGTAGTAAGTGACTGTTCATGGTAAACATATTTATAGACGAGAAGGAAATTCATATTAAAGTGAGACTTAAAATAATTACATAGAGTTTAGTTTGTCAAATTTTCATAGGATATTATATCATTTAGTTCATGCAAGTATATTGTGAAAGTCTCTTTGTTTTTTTGGATGAGCTCTAATGACTTGAAGATCTTGCTTTGTGTACGTGGATGATATTTTAATCATGAGGTACCGTGAGTTGAGAATCACTAAACTTAAAAAGTATTTTTAGTTGCAATTTCAGTTGAAAGATCTTAGAAGACTTAAATATTATTTTGGTATATATGTCATTTATTCAATCATATGTATTCTTGCCACAGAGGAAGTATGTGCTTTGAAACTCTTACTAGGGTTAAATTTTTTAGTTGTGGTCCATTAAGTATTCTTATTGATCATTATATTAATTTTATTTTTAATATTATATATATAGTTGTCTTTACTAATTAAAAAAATTTATAAGAAAGATTAATTATATTATTCATTCAAATATAACATATATAGTCAAAATGTGGGTATTCACTATAAACACATCTTCATATGAGAAGGTAGATTGCATTAAAGTGATACATGTAGCTTTAGTATTCACTTAGATATTTGGTGTGTGAATTATTATGATGCTTTCTCTAATGGTCAAGATAATCTTTGTATGATTTCTTATTTTTGTGAAAAGATCTCATAGATTAAGAATATATTAGTTAAATATAAAAAATATTTTTTTTCCATTATAACTTTGTTGAGATTCATTAGGAGCAACTATATGAGTTTAAAGCAGTATAATCAAATTCAACTTATTGATTACAAAAGGTACTATATGGTATGAGGCAGTCACATATGGTTTGATTTGTGAGATTTTCATAGACTGTCATCTTGGTTGGTTTACGTAAATATGTTATAGGTTTTTTTTTTTTTTGAGATGCTTTGATGATTTGAAGATTGTCTTTTGTGTATGTGGTTGTTATTTTGATTACGAGGTATGATAAGTTAAGAATTATTCAACTCAAGGATTACGTTCAATCACAATTCTAGATAAAGGATCTTGAGAGACTCATGTTTTTTTGATATTATAAGATACTTATTTCATGAGATGATCTTGTCATATAGGAGATATGAACTTAATTTTTTGAGTTGGTCTTTAACATGTGTTTCTTTTGATTTATATATTAATTTTATTTTTGATATAATACATGCATTGACTTAATTAATTATAAGAGAATAATAAGGAAGATTAACTTTATGACTATTACTTATTTATATATAATATATGCAATTAGTATTATTAGTTGTTTTCTAGATATTTTTTGCTGAATTCACCCAAATGTAGCTTTTCTCATCATGCGATATGTGAAGTCCAAGAATTCTGTATGACTTGAGATTGCTTTCAGTGATAATGAGCATTTGCAGTTGAATGTGTATATATATCTGAGATGTGAATCAACTTGCTCGGAGTGGAGATGGTAATATTTTGATTTTTTTTTAAAGATAATTGTATTTCTTAAAAAAGTAATAAGTATATAATTAGATTCAGTATAGTAGGTAAATTTATGGTGATAATGATTATTACTTTTGACATGCCTTGGATTTGACATCTACTTAGGGAGAGCTAGTACCCACCATCTTTTCGAAGTACTCTTTACTATGATAGTGATATACCTTGATATCTATTCTTTAATTTGGTATTTTTTGAGTGATCGAAATGCTTAAATGTCAATTAATTATTTTTACAATATATATTCAGATAGCAGAATAGGTAACAAACATCTTCACAAATATCTTAAAAATGTCTTAACTTTTTTTTTTCTTTTAAGTTAGATATTTCAGACATGTACACTTCATCTTGACATGAATGTTTTGATTTGTAATTTTTTTTTGACTTATATTTTTTTTATTTTTTTATGTTGATGGAAATACCTAACTTATGTATTGTTCTAATATGATTTGTTCATTATATAAGATTGTTGCTTGTATATTAAGGTATCAAATGGGTTGTGCCGTGACTACACATCCAATTTTGCTAGGCACAGCCGTGCCTATATAATTCACTATAAATACATATATAGCATGAGAAGTGGGTGTTCACTATAAATACATCTCCACATGAGAAGGTAGATTGCATTAAAGTGATATTTGTAGCTATCAAGTTATTTGATGTGAACTATCAAATATCTGATTCACTTAGATATTTAATGTGAACTATCAAGTTATTTTTTCTAAATATTCAAAATGATCTTTGTATGATTTTTTTATTTATATGAAAAGATCTTATAGATAAAGAATATATTAGTTAAATATAAAAAATATTTTTTCTCTTTTGTAAGATTCTTATGGAGCAACTACATGAGTTCAGAGCAATGCAATCAAATTCAAATTATCGATTACAAAATATACTATATGGTTTGAGGCAATCACATATAGTCTGGTTTGTGAGATTTTCATAGATTGTCATCTTGTTTGATTTACATATATATGTTATAGGTTTTTTTTTATTTGTTTTGAAATGCTTTGATGATTTGGAGATTTTGCCTTTTGTGTACATGGTTGTTATCATGGTCATGAGATATGATAAGTTAAGAATTATTCAACTCAAGGAATATGTTCAATTATAATTTTAGATAAAAGATTTTGAGCGACTCATGTTTTCTTTGTATTATAAGAGACTTATTTCATGAGATGTATTATCTTGTCATATAGTAGATATTAACTTAATTTTTTGAATTGGTCTTCAACATGTGTTCCTTTTGATTTATATATTAATTTTATTTTTGATATATTACTTGAATTGGCTTAATTAAATATAAGAGAATCATAAGGAAGATTAATTTTATGTCTATTACTTATAATATATCTAGTTGATATTATTAGTTATTTTCTATATTTTCATTGCTAAATTCGCCTAAATGTAGCTTTTCTCATCTGCAATATGTGAATACAAAGAATTCTACATGACTTGAGATTGCTTTTAATGATAATGAGCATTTGTAGTTGAACGAGTATTTATATTTGAGATGGAGATCAATTTTTTTGGAGTGGAGATAATAATAATATTTTGAATTTTTTCTAAAGATAATCTTATTTCCTGAAAAAATAAGAAGTATATAATTTTGAGATTCAGTATAGTGAGTGAATTAATGCCGATAATGATTATTACTTGTGATATGCTTCGAAGCTGACATCTACTTAGAGAGACTTATTATTTACTATCTTAAATATTCTTTACTATGACAGTGATATAACTAGATATCTAATCTTTAATTTGGTATTTCTTGAGTGATCAAAATGCTTAGATGTCAATTAATTATTCTTCGACTAGAAAACAATGTCATGAGTTTATTACTTACAAAAACAATTGAAGGAAAATATTAATGATGAAATTTTGGTATATATAACGTGTGTCAAAAGAAAATAGTCAATATTATAATTGTTTTTGGTTTCAACATTATCATAAGTTCTAGATTTTACAAAAGAAGGAAATAAGGTGTAATAATTTGTGACTTGAATATTATCTTTTGAATCTTTCAACCAAAAATTTAGTGTGAGATGTTGAGCAGAAAAAATATTATACATTTATGTGTTTTGGTTGGAGCCAATATCATCAAAAAAAAATTATATAGTACTGTATTGGTTTAACATGATCAACATATGTGCTCATGAAAAATTTAGCATAAGTGGATTTAGTAGTATGTTGTATAGCTTTTGATTATGAAAAAGTCTGTCATAGTTAAAAATATAATGTCTAGCATATTAATTGAGTATGTTACAATCTCCCACATAAAGATCGGTCACCATCAGTTTCCTCCTTCTTGGAGTACCCTTACTAGCTTTTATAGCTCTTTCATTGCTATTTCATGATGAAGTTATTCTAGTGATATGCTTGACCAAATTAATTTTGCTTAATTTAAGCATAATTGTGGATGTCTGTGTCACTCTTGTAAATTTGAGAAAATTAGAAGAGTAATCTTACTAATGTTCTAAGTTTGTAAAATAGTATTTTGCTCTCCCAACACATGCATATAGAGAGTGATATAAATCTAATTATTAAACCTCAATATATCTTATATTGATAATAAAAATATTATTTTAATGATGTTTATTTATAATTATGTTCTAAGTTACATAATAAGTTATCTTATCCCAATCAATTAATATGCATGTCATTAGCTGAGTATTATCATCATACAAAGGGAACATCCTTGACAAGTACATTATTACAACTAAATCTCAAATTTTCTTACATGTGTCATAAGAGCTAAATTCATTGGACATACTTTGATCAATTGATCGCTAAAGATTTGCTGATAGTTGTGCATTAAATTTTATCTGCTTATTAATTTTGACATGAGATGAGTTTTCTAATAAGTCCAATCATATTCTTGAATTACAAACTAATTCTTTATTGACGTTGCTCACAAGAATTTGTATTTTTCTTAAATTTTGATTAGGTTATTCTTAATGTTTTCATACTAATTTCATTAATTTTTTTATAATAATCTTGCAATATAATAAATTATCAAAAAAAAAAAAAAAATTTAATGATCTTAAATTGTACTTGTACCGCTGTGTCAATTACCTTGTAGGCTATTATGGTAGGTTGCTATTTGGTTATGGATCACCAGAATCATGCTGCCGCATGTCCAACGGACACATCACTCCCTTATTCTTCAAAAAATAGCAAATGAATTTGGTGTCATGTGGAGGTTTGATCAGGGTTTCTGCCCTTGATGGATTTCAGGAAGAGGGATAAGATGTGGATGAAGGTAATGAGAAAAAAAAGTAAAAAAATTTTATTAATGAAAAATTTGTTTAATGAAAATACATTCACTATATATATGATTTAGGGAAGTTCATATATCAAATGCTCCTAAACAATGAACAGAAAGAAAATACAAAAAATATGTTGTATCCAGTGTGTAGGATTCTCGCTTACTGTGAGCAATATGAGATACTCTCAATAGTATTCTCTTAAAATTCAGTTTGTTAATATTTATGCAATCGCACACAAATAAAAGGAAAATAAATAATAAAATTGTAACCAAACTTTAACAAAAGTAATGTGTCATGCTAATGTATTTTTACTAAACAAGGCAACCAATTTTGAAAAAGAAAATATAATCACCTCAAACATGTATTGATCAATAAAAATTCATGCTAAATTTGTAGAAAATCAGAACAAATTTTTCAAACTCAAATAAAAAAAAATTCAAAGACCATACAAGTGATATTCTCATATAATGAATCAAATAATTTGTGGCAGCTTATATGTTGAGTATTGTCATCTATAATGAAATTAATAATAAACAAAAATAAACTAAAAATAAATTAAAAATTAAAAAAAATTGATACTTCTCAAGCTAGTATATAAAAATTTAGAATACCAAACTTAAAAGAAAAGAAGAAAAATTAATGTCTTCAAGATTTTCACAAAAATATATAATGGATTTCATAGATGAATGTTATGTCTTGTTACATGATTCACACAATAAATGCTAGTATGAGAAAAAAAGTAGAAATTTAATATCCTCAAATAAGTGTTGAATCAAACGTATCTCATAGATGATTGTTGTCATCATTCTGAATTCTATTTTTGAATTATTTTTTAAAATAATTGTTGGCTTTATTTTTATAGAAGATAAAAGAAAATTTAAAAATTTTATATAGATCTCTTGGTACATGTTGATATTCAACTTGAATATAAATAATTGATTGAATATAAATATTTATGATCTTTGATAGAAATCTGAAGTATTGGAAATATTTACACATATATCAATATATAAAGAGTTGTGTGTAAGGTGAGCATGTTAAGGAGAATATATGTAATGACTATGTTGATTGTATATATTATTTTTAGTCTCATAATAGTTATATAATTAATTTTATCTACTATTCTTTTGTAAGTAGTTGTGTTAATTTAAGGAATTAAATTAGATAAAAAATTAGTTCCTAATTTAGTTAGAATATGTATTGGAGAAGAACACAAAAGATTAATTTTCATAGGAATCAACTTAATATCTCATATGTGATAAGAATTCTTCTCTTAGAGTGTCTTAGGTCAAAACTAGAGTTAAGTTTTTCAATTAAGTTCTATTCTAATTAGGGGCCTATATGAGACTATAAAAGGTAAACAAGGGTAATAGGTTTCTATTGATAAATATAATTAATAAAAAAAATAAAATTAGAATTACGTTGCATACAAAATAATTTATAGAAAAAAAAATATGATAACCCATTAATAAATATAATTTATGAGAGAAATAAAATGACCAAGGTGAATTTTATTATAACAAATATTTTTGAGGGATTACTATTATCATTTGCAATACTCAATGAAATAGTGGAAAAAAAATTATTATATATAATATAACTTATCTTATGAGTTGATCATATACGAGTTAAAAATTTTTTTTAAAAAAAGGAGACATAAGACCAATACTATTTGAAAAATGACAATTATTTAATATTGACTTAGAGAAGAGATTTATGTACTCATGTGTAGTAAGTGTTGCAATTAACAAATTATGGGAGAATTTCTAAATTATTCTAGGTAGTAAGTTAGTCTTTCTAAATATTTTTTAGTTCTCACTACATCTTCGCTAGTATATTATTTCTTTCTATAATATATGCATTGTTGAAAGAATCTCTTGTATTTGTATGCTAACGTCAAGTCATTGTTTCCTCAATTAACACTAATAGTAAATTAGTAGTTCACAAATAATTTTGACATTACAATGGGCTAATGTCACAAGCATTGCCCCAAAATTATGCTCATTTTTTTATTTGCGTGCTTGCCATGTGTGATTGTTTGCATACTGTGTAGTTTAGGTAGTTTTTTCCTATAATTTTTTCTTTCTCATGTACTTGTTGTGCACCTACTTTATACTATTGGTCCCTACCTTGGGCTTTTAGTGTGCACACATGAATTATCACATGAGTGTGCATGTGTGCATAGTGTTGTTGTAGTGCAGATCTCTTGTATATTGAACTAATAGATTGGCCAACCCACATGTTTGATATTCTCATTTATAATGAAATATGTAATAAAAAAATAAATAAATAATAATTTGGAAACTAAAAATCTATCACATAAATGATGTTATAATTCAATACTATACTTAAATGCTAAGTCAAACAATGATTATTTGATTCTTTTATAGGAATGATATTGCATTCCAAAAAAATATGATATCCTATGGTTGATCTTTGAGCAATAATGATTATAACCTAATTAGAGTTTGATTAATCTATCAAATGCAAGTTTCATGATTTTTAAAAAGAATTAAAAGCTTTGATATTTTTTTATACGTATTTAAGTAATTAAAGAATATTGTAATAGTGTATTTATTTTGGAGAACATAGAAATAATTGATTATTATGCTTGTATTTATAATATCTAATTTAGTGATTATTAGATAATTAAAAATTATAATTTTTAATATCTATTAATTTCGAGTAAAGTAATTGTATTTGGATACAAATTTGCATTAGGATCAAGATGAGCATATTTTGGAGTGCAATATAATAATTCAAAATGAGATATAATATTAAATGAATATGTGTTAGAATTGGTTCTTATTTATGGAGTTGTAAAATGTATTTGATATTTTAATATCGTGACCTAAATTATGAAGTCATGACCTTAACTAAATTATAATATATTTTATATTGTTGTGATTTGAAGAATTTATATTTTGTATTGTAATTTGAATTTTAAAGTTTTTGACTTGAATGAAATCATAATATGTCTTGTGTTATTATGATTGAAAGACTTTATGTTTGGTATCATGACCTCAATTGTAAAGTTGTGATTTTGAACAAAATCATAATATATATTCAATATCACAACCTAAATTGTAAAGTCCTGATCTTGAATGAAGTTATAACACATGTTTGGTATCTTGACCTAAAATTATGAAGTCGTGATTTGATTAGAGTTGCGACTTGAATTGTAAGGTCACGACTTGAATGGAATCGTAACTTGTATTGTTGTGGTGATTGCAATGCTTAAGAATTAAAGACATGACTTTTTTCTCTAGTATCGTGATATGATTGAAGTTTTAATATGAATGTAATATTGTGACTTATGTATCAAGTATAAAAATATTTTTTGTTTTACTATATAAATATTTATTATATAAGTACTATTAAATATTATTGAAAAAATTCCTTTAATACTAATTTTTGTGTTCTTTTTTTTCTTCTTACATGTTCTCTCGTGTGTTTTATGTGATTTATCTTTGAGTATTCTCATTTGCCTTTTCGAAACCAAAGTATTGTTATGGATCCTTATGGTATTAGAGAGATATGCCAGATATTTTGGATCCTCAACATTTGCTAAGTTAAAAAATACTTTGCTACAATCTTAAAAATATTTGAATGCTAAAGTATGAAATATATTAAGAGAATTTACAAGAGCTTTCTATAATACATATTTGTATGATTTGAATATGGACTTTTATTTAGAAAAATACATATCTGATATATACTAGATTTTCTTTTCTTTGATAGTTTAATAAGTGATTTATATTAGAATATATGTAAGATCAATTCAATATTTATTTTTGGATAATGAGATTATACACTAGATTTTCTTTGCTGGTAAACTCTAATATAAATTATTGGATTATTAAAAAGAAAAATATATATTTGATTGAGATAATTCAGATACTCTTATTTAGAAAGTGTATTTTAAAATATTTTTGATGATATGTATTTTTAACTATAATTTATCTCATTAATTAGATGTTTTTTTTTATATTTTTTAAGGTATATCTTTTCAGATCTTATATTATTACGAAAGTTTATTTTGTTTATCTCCAATAGTTTTTGAATGTGTGGATGTAATTTTTTTTGGATACTCTAGTATTCAAATATTTTGTAATTGTTTTTTATCAAAGATTTGTAGGATTTTAATGAGTGTAAATATTTTTTTAATTATGATTATTTTTTTAACGAGTTAAGAAGAGTGTGAGTATAGATATTGCATATGAATTTATTATTTATTTTTTCTTAGTTATTACCTCATTTGGACCACTAGTCAATAAAAAGCCATTCATCAACTATATATAGGCATTATTGATACTTAATATTCTTGTCATCTGTATGATATTATTTTAGGCCTAGAGGATATTCTTGTCAAATAGTTTGTATCAGTATAAGTTTATATTGAGTTAACAATTAGGAAATTTGATTATCAATGGCTTAAAGTCTATAGTAAAAGAGTTGGACATATCTAGTCTACTTAGATCAAAGACGAGCCTATCGAGGAGCCATATAGTCATGCAACTAGTTTCTTTGTTCATGACTTTTTGATCGTTCTTCAAAAGGGACCAAATATTTTTATTCATCATTTGATTTCATGAGTTTTATCCTATTTTCCTCTTATTTTTTTATTATTTATGTCTAGGATATCAAAATCTTTTTTATAAGTATTGTCTCATCAAGCATGACATAAGATAATGATGAAAGCTTGTATACCGTTAATTTTAATGAAATTTGAGAATTGGTATTAAGACTTATGAAAATATCTGTTATTTGTTGCAAGCTAGTGTTTATTATGAAAACATCATATATGAAAGTAAATTGGCTTTTAAGCAAGATTTATGGTAATAAGATTAACTCATATAATTGTTTTGGACAACTAGGATATTTATTTAGATTTTTTATTTATTTTGTAGTATTTTATAGTTGAAATATATATTAGTTAGATGTGAAAAATATATTATATTTTGATGACCTCAAGGAGGAGATGTATATGGAGTAGTTATAAATGTTTCAAGCAGCATTGTCAGATTTGATTCTGAGAGATTATAAGTTGAAAATTATTCAGCTCAAAATGTATCTTCTAATATTATTTCTGATGAAAAATTCTTAAAGAATCAAGTACTTTTTAAGTATAGAATTACTTATTCTATGAGATGTGTTATTTTGTCACAATTTGAGATCTAGTGCATAGGGTATTTGTGAAAACCTTAAAAATCATGCTCTACCCATATATCATATATAATTAATATATTTAATCATTTGATATAAGAGGCATGATTTGTATATACTATTTGTGAGATATTTAATATAAAGAATCATGTATGATTTCATTTATGATATGACATATCCATATGATTATTAATTATGAAAAATTATATGAAATTTTAACCATCGAACTATGATCAAATATATTATATGCAAATAATATAATTTGTCATATTTTTTTATTCTTCTTGGTAGATTTATCTTGATGTAGTTTCATGCATACTAAAATATGTGAAAAAATCTCTATAACTTAATGTTTTTCAACAATCATTGATAATTGTAATTTTTAGAATATTCAGATTTGAGTTGAACACTAACATGCAAAAAAATGATATTTATGATAATATTTTATATTTTTCTCACAGACGGCTTTATCTCTTAAAAAGTAATAGCTAAATAATTATTTCGAGATCTAATGCATAGAATTCAAAATGATAATGATTAAGGGTGAAATATATTCAATTTAACATTTTTTTGAGGAGATTAAGCATGCACTTACTTTTCTTATAATTATATATTAAAATATATAATTTAATCTGGTCATGGTGTTTCACTAGTAGATAAAGCACATAATGGTGGTATGATTCTTTTATATGATATAGATTTAAGATGCGATTATTGTTATAATATATATTTAGACAATAAAGTAGCTAGTAGGCAATATTCCCAAGGTCATTAAGAGATCTCAACTTATTTTTTTTTAAGCTTGTTATTATAGATTTGTATGCATTAATTTGATGAGGCATGCTGTAGTTTTTTTATTTTTATTTTTATTTTATACTTTTCATGGGAGTATAATTTGTGAGATATACAAATTACTTTTATCTTTATATATAAAGATATTTGATATATAATTTTTATCCATTGATATTTATTGTATTATTATTGTTATTATTTATTATCTCATAATTATAATAATGTTGAATAAAATGACTTGTATAAAAGATAACTGAAAAATTTGTTGAATAAAATGATTTTGATACTATATTAGAAATTTGATTTGGGCCAAACTTCCTAAAAACTATGTCAAAGGGAGGGGAATCCAAGTCATATATTAAAATCTTAACTCGAAGCTTTTTTGATGTAAGTTATATTTTAATAAATAACAAAAAATAATAAGAGGGAAAATGATATTTATAAGCTGACTAGGTTAAAGGAGAAAAGATCAAAGATATTAAGATCATTAAAAATTAAAATAATTAAATCATAATAAATAATAAACTCAAATTGAAATAAAAGATATATTTTTATGCTATTATAAATAAGTTAGTTCACAAATTCAGATTAGAGTAGTGAGAATGTTAGATTCCTAAACAACTTTAGATATATAGTTCAGATTAAACTTGTTAAGGTTAGAGAAACTCTTAAGAATATAAAGGTTAAAAAAAGTATAGGGCCTGAAGGTATTTCTATTAGTTTGAAGGATAATAGTTAAGGAAATTTTGATATGATTGATTAGATTATTTAACAAGATCATGATGAATAAAAATGAAAAGATAAAATGTTGTTACAAATTTATGAGTAAAAAAATAATAAAATAATGCTCGATTTAAAATTTTTTAATCAAATATTCTTATATAATACAAAAAATATAAAATATGCGACAACTAATTGGGACATCATAGGTTAGCTATTCTCATAAAAAATAAAAAAAAAGATAAATAAATTATAAGAGAGCCATAATATCTCTCGTCAAGGTGATGCATACGCATCTACAATTTCAATTTTTAAGAAAAGAATGTCAAATTGAAGTTTCTTTTATGTCTTTGTAAAGACATTTGTTACCTGCTTTATTATTTGAATGTATTTTATAGTGATAATTGCATTTTAAATTGTCATTTAAGAGTGTAATGTAATTAACTTTCGTGTGCTTCATTTACTTGTAAAATATCAGATTAAAAATTACATTATATGTTGTGTGACTATCATAATAAATGATATTAGGATAAGTGTGTGTATACTCGATCTCTTCGAACTTATAATACATCTAAAATATATTACAAGTAATTATCATCAATTTTTTTAACTCTATTCTAACATTAGAATTTGAAATAATAATTACCTTTTTATAGTTTTTTTAGGATACAGTTATCTTACACCACATGAGAAAATTGAATTTATATGATTTTTATTATAATAAAATATTTAAGATTCTTATTATCATTATGTAATTAGATTGAACGGTCATCAAAATCTAAGTACCGAGATAATTCTTCGATGCATTATCCCATTATTATTCTTTCGTTAAATAAATGGAGAAGTCATCTCCAGATATAATATTCATTTTCATACTTGGAGCCTAGCTATAACTACTATAATACCTAATGTCTTAAATATATAAATTACTTAATTAATTTTTCGTGAATGAATCTTTAAAGTTGGTGTTCTTGGTATATATATATATGAATATGTATATTAAAATATTTTTTATTCTTTTCATCATACTCTTAGGATCCATACAGACAATTAGATAATAAAAAGATGAAATAGTAAATCAGTACTTTTAATACATTATTTCCATTTCAATAGTTGTCAATAAATATATGGCAATCTCCAAACCTGTCACATGTATCAGGTGGGGTGGGCACATGTCAAGTGGACTACTCTCGCTTTCCAATAATTGGTCTTGGATTAATGTAATCGTGCCGGTGGTTTGTGCCTAAGGGCCAAGCACCTGGGTCATACTTCGCCTGATACTATGCATGGTACCCCCTGACCCATTACAGCACGAGCCATGCCTCAGGCCGGCACAACCCCGGTCCATGCATGCTTTTAGACCATGCCATGTCCGGCTTGGCACGACTCAATAGGGTCGTGCCTTCTTTTGGGTTAGGCACGACTCAGTCGGGTTGTGCCTCATGCCGTGCTTGGGTCGTTCGGCTCACTTGTCATCTCTAGGCTATCTCAAAGAAAAATATAAAATTTTATGGTATATCTCTCAATTTATGTTGGTGCCAAACTTGAATTTAAATATTTAATTAATTGACAGTATTCATAATCTTTAAAATGTATAAGTATTGAGATATTTTTACAATGTTAATTTGTATAGAGTTGTATTAATATGAATTTATTGAAAAAATTATATAAAATGATTAATTATATTGATGGTGTGTATTATATCTAAATTGATAATTATAATAAAATTAATATTCCTTGTGATTCTTCTATAAAGTGGAAACAATTAGATTAATCGAATCAAAAGCAGAATTAATATTTTGTTTGAGAGCTTTTTTATTGAAAGAGTTTCATGATAACCCATGTTAAACTTATGTGTTGCCTTTTTCCTTTCTATATTCTATGATTAGTGACTAGTTATTTTCTCAATAATTCTCTACCATATTGTTACAAAATTCATATTGGCCATTGATTGTCAAATTTTGTTTCCCTCCTGGGCAGTAACTTATTCACAAACTCAAATTGGTTTGCTTTTCAAGAGGAAATGGCTAATGGCTTACCGACCAGGGTGTCTCCTGGAGAAATGATGGACGAGATAAATCTTAATGGAGCTGAACATACCAGCAATGACAGTAGCGATGATGAGGTAGTGTTTGGGAAAGATGAAGAGTTGACCGACAGCAAATATTCCATCTGTTGCACTTCTACATCTGGAAATAACATTCCTGAAAAACTTATTGGGAATGGTTCAGTTGAATTCTTAAGATTAGAATCTCCTGACAACAACAAAGACCTTTTTGGAGATCAACCTCTAGCCGAATGGTTGACATGGGGACAGATATCAGGTTTCTCGCAAGGAGGTGGATTGAAGAATGTGAATCCATTTGAAGCTCACTATGAGGAAATTGGAACCAATCCCACAAGTCAAGTTTTGTTAACGCCTGATGATTCTTCCAGTGAAGAAGAATTCAGAGTGCCAGACGTGTCTGCTACAAAGTTTTCAATTGATGTGCCATTTGGAACTGATATGGCACAAAGCTCTACCATGCCAGTTTCATTGTTTGAAGAGGATGTTGAATTTGTTGGGGTGGAATTAAAAAGCACGGAGAAGGAAATGGAGCATGCTCTCAAGAATGCCATCGTGGGAGATGCAAAACTTCTAATAAGTAATGTAACCCAGTTGGTGCCCATAAAGGAGAGTCCAGATAACGGTGCTGCTGGAATCAAAGAGTTCAATGATACAAACTACTGGAGAGTTGATCAAGAGGTTCCTGTTCTCGATTGAAATGGCAGAATTGTGTGCGTGGTAGATTTTTGCCTATAGACCATAAATGGCAGATAATCTTCCGCAGTTCAGGGATTGCAAATATGTACAGTGTATTGCCTTTTCTAAATGGATGTTGGATGCAAGCTGTGGTATTCCATTGTTAGTTGGCTGGTGTACTTGGTATTTATTTAATTTTGTTTGGTAATCTGTATTGTTCTCAGCATTCAAAGAGTAGCCTAAAAATGGTTTGCTATAATAAAATTCAAGGATTATGAAATCATAACGCATATTATTGCTTGGGTGACATACGACACAATCTTGAGTTTTGTATAGAAATAATGTATTTTAAATAAAAAATCTAATTATAATACTAGTTTGAAAAATATTATCAATCTAGTGCGTATGGGAATAGGCAATGGTCGTAATTGTGAATGGTGATTATTGTCACGCTGTTGAATTTTAAAAATTAGAGTCTGGTGTTGTGAATGCTGACTATTGAATTTTAAAAATTTTTAAATGATGACATTTGGGAATGATTATATTATTTAACCAATGGGCATCATTTTTAACGTTGGCTATTAAATTTTAAATATTTTCAAATGCCAACTTTGGGAACGATAACAATTTAATTAAACTAATGACCGTCATTCTCAACGCCGGCTATTGAATGATATATTCTTGATTGATTTCTTTTCTTTTCTCTCATTTTTCTCTTCTTGATTTTCACCTAACCCTCTGATTGCAGTTATGTATTCCACCAATAGCCTCCTTTCTACCAGACAACACGGTCCTTCTCCACTAGATCCCATGACCCTTCTCCACCAGAACTCACTACGACAATGGTAAGACTGCATTGCACAAGTATTCAATAGTTCTCATTCTGAGGTTTATTATATGTCTTATTTTCTTGCAATCAGATTTAGGGGCATTAGGATTTAATTTAGGATTTCACATATTTTATTATATAACAAGGATCTAATATTACTGACATATTCATGTGATTTTATGGGGTTTGCACTTGCTATAGTTTTTAAAGTTATCAGCATAAAGTTATTTATGCGGTTTTATATTTTTAATATAGTTATGCTAACATGTTCGTAATGAAAAAATATTATAAATGTTATTTCATTACATTTTCATTACTTATTTGATAGCAAACATTTTTAAAAATAATTATGAAAGTTTCATAAAATAATTATACAAGATAACATTTTAACTTTTGATGACTTGTCCTTGCACAATAAAAATTGGACATTCTTATAAAAGATAATTTATGACAAATGGAATGCTTGCAAGATCTTATTTATACAAACTTCCATTAACCAAAAAAAAAATATATTTCTTGGCCAAATTAAAAATTTCATAATTTTTATAAGAATTTATTACAATTTTTTGGCCAAATTAAATAATGTATTTATATTTTTTATATATTACTTTTAAAAAGATTTTTCTTTCTCCTCACATTGTTACCTAAATAAATATTTATTGTCATTGTTATTCAAATATAAATCCTTATTTATACAATTATTTAATCAAATTACATTTTAAAAATTTTTTACATCACTAATGATATTTTATAGAACAAAAATAGACCAATACTCATAAGACTGTTGAACCTAAATCTTGAATTGGTATAACATTATTAATTATATTCTAAAATCATTATCTAGTATGCAACACATTAGTGGATGTTTATTGTCCTCTTATAATAAAAATACATTTTATCAAAATGTTTTTCATCATTTATACATAGATATATCAATGCTATATAAACTTAAAAAATATATATTTATATTTTAAATAACAAAAATCATAATCTAGGGTTTTTTTTCCTTTTATTATTATTATTTGTCGTCTTCTCATTCTTCTCCCTCCTCCCCTCCTCCCCTCCTCCCCCTCCTCCCCCTCCTCCCCCTCCTCCCCCTCCTCCCCCTCCTCCCCCTCCTCCCCCTCCTCCCCCTCCTCCCCTCCTCCCCTCCTCCCCCTCCTCCCCCTCCTCCCCCTCCTCCCCCTCCTCCCCCTCCTCCCCCTCCTCCCCCTCCTCCCCTCCTCCCCCTCCTCCCCCTCCTCCCCCTCCTCCCCCTCCTCCCCCTCCTCCCCCTCCTCCCCCTCCTCCCCCTCCTCCCCCTCCTCCCCCTCCTCCCCTCCTCCCCTCCTCCCCCTCCTCCCCCTCCTTTCCCTCCTTTTCATCCTCTTTTTTTTAAGGTTATTTTATTATTATCACCGTCTCTTTTGGCGGAGTAATACCATTTTTACAAATTAAATCTACCCGTGACCCTTTTACACCCATCCTAATCTTAATCTAAAAATAATAGCTTAAATAAATCGTAAATATGTTTAAGAAATGCCAAATGATTTTGCTTGCAACTTTAGGGTTTCTATTTTCTGGTAAGACTCCTGCCCTAAAGCCTTGTTTGATATTGGGCTCTTATTTAGTTGGCTTTCTCTTCAGTCTTTTGTCCAGCTTTGAGGGCCCATAACCTCATGTCCGTTTGCTCCCGTGCCTCCCGATTGTCGCCCTAAGCCAGACCAGCTTTGACATGTTCTCCTGTTATTATTTGTCGAGCTAGCTTCCACTCTTTTCACCTTCTCCAGTGACTCGACTGTAGACAAGGCTGCCCTCAGCCTCTTCTTACTGACTTAACGATCCCTTCCCTAGTGTAAATAAACGCCCCGCCAGAAACTTACAGACTCAAACCAGACTCTTACAGACTGCCATATGCATTACAAAAACTAGCGTTTACTGGCGCATTGCCCCCGACTATTGCACATATATATATCTATTTACGATAAATGATTTTTACAGCTTTAACTCTTCCCTCCCCATCTCTCCCTCCTATCGCTCCATTCTTGAGATGCCTCCTGTTGGCAACTAGCTAAAAATAAAACCGAACGAAACAAATTCCCAACAGACATATCATTAACATCTTTATTACCTTTTGAACACCCCTCAGGGCCAGGGTGAACATCCTCCATCTGCAAGCAACTTATTTTGAAATGAGATAATAAATACAAGTTTACCCTCTTTAAGTTTCCTTTCCATTTGCCTTTCTTACACCTGAAATGTGTTGAATTTATTTTGTTTTATTGAGAAAATCAATGAGAAGAAAGTTATAAATTGTTTAGAAGAAGAGAAGATATAAGCATCAATGTGTTTCGTGCGTTTCGTTTCTCAAACGATGTGCCAATTACAAATTATATTTTTACCCCTCAAAACAAAACATTAATTTTAACATTCCCCCTTAATGTTTTTGTTGGTCATTCCCAACAAGTCTCGCAAATAGACAAACTTGTCATAAGTAAGTGCTTTCGTGAAGATGTCCGCTAGTTGATCATCAGTCTTCACGTGTTTGATCATCACTTCTTCATCATCCACTACTTCTCGAATGTAGTGATGCTTGAGGTTGATATGTTTTGTTCGGCAATGAAATACCGAATTCTTTGACATAACAATTGATGATTTGTTATCGCAGAAGAGAACTGTTGCCATGTCTTGTTTCTCCCCAATATCTTCTAAAATCTTCCGTAACCAAACCACTTGTTTGGTTGCTTCGCTTGCCGATACGTATTCGGCTTCGGTGGAGGATTGTGCAACTCTCTCTTGCTTCTTCGACGCCCATGAGAAAATACCCGTACCGAGTGAAAAACAATATCCAGACGTACTCTTCATGTCCTCCTTACTTCCAGCTCAATCACTATCACAAAAACCAAATAACTCGATATATTATCTTCCATTTCTTTCAAACATGAGACCATACTCCATGGTCCCTCTTATATATTGCAACAATCTTTTTCCAGATAATAGACCCAAGATGAATCTTGCTCGGTCGGTGCATAAATCGAGATAATAGACCAGTAGCATACATGATATCGGGTCTTGTATTGGTAAGGTACAGTAACATCCCAACCAAACTTCTATATTGTACCACATTAGCATCACCACTACCATCGTCTTTCACCAACTTCTCATTCACCACCAACGGAGTCATCACGGGATTACTATTCTCCATTTTGAATTTTGAGAGAATATTTTCGGCATACTTCTTTTGACAAATAAAAATACCTTCTTCACATTGATCAATTTCAATGCCCAAGAAGTAATGCAACAATCCCAAATCATTCATCTCATATTTCTTCATCATATCAGTTTTGAATTCATGCATCATTTTTTCATCACTCCCGGTAAAAATCAAGTCATCAACATACAGAGAGACAATGAGCATACCGGATTCTCCATGTTTGATGTAGAGTGTCGGCTCGCTAGGGCTCCTGATAAAGCCTCGTTCGGTGAAGTACCCATCGATATTTTCATACCAAGCACGAGGTGCTTGTTTCAACCCGCACAATGCTTTCTTCAACTTGTACACTTTTCCTTCTTCACCTTCAACTTCGAACCCTTGTGGTTGTACCACATACACCTCTTCTTTCAGAACACCATTCAAGAAAGCCGATTTCACATCAAGTTGGTGGAGCTTCCACCCTTTGTGTGCGACTAATGCAATCAACATTCTTATTGTCTCATGCCTCGCAACGGGTGCAAATGTCTCATTATTATCAACTCCTGGTTGTTGAGAATACCCATTTTGCAACCAATCTTGCTTTGCATTTTTGAACGGAACCATCAGGGTTCATCTTCGTCTTATAAATCCACTTCAACCCAACCACATCCTTTTCTTTGGGCTTCTCAACCAACTCCCAAGGTTAAATTTTTCAATCATATTTATTTCCTCTTCCATTGCATCCACCCAGACCTCTTCTTGAATAGCCTGTTCAAAGCTCTCGGGTTCAACTACACAAAAATTGCACCGAGCATATACATCACTCAACCTTCTCATTTTTACTGGAGTAGAGCTCGGTGTTGATGAACTCGATCCAGGTTGCATTGTTGGAGATTGTTGATGTTCATTTTCTTCAATTCCATCTTCATTGGCTCCACTTGATTCCTCCCTCGGATCCTCTTCGTAAACCGGCATTGACACATTCTCAACGTCTTTCTCTTTCCTATCACATTGTTCTTTTTCATTAAAAATCACATCCCGACTTTCAATCACTTTGTTCTTCTTCAGGCTAAAAAGTCGATATCCCTTCGACTTAGTGCTATAGCCAACGAAAATACATTTCTCGCCTTTATCTTCAAGCTTGTTTCTTATTTCTTTCGGGACATGAGCATAGCAAATGGATCCGAACACTTTTAAATGATTCACCGACGGTTTTCTACCCCCGGTCCATGCCTCGAATGGAGTCTTGTTTTCAACCGCCTTTGTCGGGCATCGGTTCAACAAATAAACCGCTGTATAAGTTGCTTCTGCCCAGAAGGTCAATGGTAACCCTTTTGCATTCATCATTGTCCTCGCCATCTCGACAATTGTGCGATTCTTTCTTTCAGCAATGCCATTTTGCTCAGGTGTAAAACTCGTCGTCAATTGCCTTTCAAGCCCAATATCTTCGCAAAATTTTCCAAACTCTTTTGAGTTGTATTCTCCACCTCTATCACTTCTTAGCATTTTAATCAATTTGTCATTCTGTCTCTCAGTCATTCTTTGAAACTTCTTGAAGACAGACAATGCTTCCGATTTTTGTCTCAAAAAGTTGACCCAACATATTCTTGAGAAATCGTCTATGAAAGTGATAAAGTATCGATTTCCTCCGTGAGAATTAGTTAACATTGGAGAACAAATGTCAGTGTGAACAAGCTCCAATGGTGCCTTTGCTCTCCAGGCTTTCTCTTTAGGAAATGTCTCTCGATGGATTTTACCGAGAGCACATGCTTCACAAATATCATGTTTACCTTCAATATTCGGTAAACCATATACCATGTTTCTCTTACTCATCAACTTCAAGCTTTCAAAGTTCACATGACCTAACCGTTTGTGCCATAGCCATGACAGATCTTCCATGTTGACTTTCAGCGATAACCCACTTGCGAGTTTGAGAGTAAGAGGAAAATTTCGATTCCTCTCCATCTTGACAACAGCCATTAATTCTCTCTTATTTTCTTCTTTGTCAAAAATCTTGCAAGTATCATTATCGAAGTGAAGCACATGATCGCTTACCATAAGTTGTCCGACACTTAGCAAATTTTGAGCTAAGTCCGGAACAAACAATACATCATGAATCAATAATCTACCTTTCTTTGAAGCTACGGCAATTGTACCTTTCCCATTTGATTTTATTACGACACCATTACCCATTGTGATTCGTGTTGTGTCGCTTTTGTCGAGTTTGCAGAAAACCAACTCGTCTCCGGTCATGTGATTGCTACACCCACTATCAACATACCACTCGTTGTCATTTTTCCCAACAGTCGTTTGACATGCATAGAATGTACTTCCATCACTTTCACACTTCTTTTCCTCCTCGGTATAATTGGCCTGTTCTCTACTTATATCTCGACAATCCCTTTTTATATGACCAAACCTCTTGCAATTATAACACTGAGGCTTTGTTCATTATTCAACAAAGTATCTCTCGTAAACTTTTTCCAAGAATAATTGGAGCAAGAACATCAAAAGAAGCTTGAGATATACTTCAAAAGGAGTTTCAAGGGACCGACAAGATGAAGACAGTGAAGCTCTTAACACTCAAACGAGAATTTTAAAATCTCAGGATGAAGGAGAAAGATACTCTACATGAGTATTTCTCGAGGGTGATCGAAGTTGTGAACCAAATCAAGAGTTTGGGCGACATCTTGACTGACAAGTCAGTTTGTGAGAAGATATTGATAAGCCTTCCTCCGATACCACTTATGTTAGATTTATTTTGTTTTATTGAGAAAATCAATGAGAAGAAAGTTATAAATCGTTTAGAAGAAGATGAGAAGATATAGGCATCAATGTGTTTCGTGTGTTTCGTGCGTTTCGTTTCTCAAACGATGCGCCGATTACAAATTATATTTTTACCCCTCAAAACAAAACATTAATTTTAACAAAATGTGCTCCCAAACAAACACAACCAACATGTATATTGAAAATTTACAAGCCTTTATTCTCTTTTGGACTTCCCTCATGACCAGGAAGTCATATTATATGCCATTAGTCCTCGTGGACTATTATATAAACTGAATTAGGCCCTACCTGGAGCAGAAAATTTTATATTTTTCCTTTTTTGATTTTAGTCTTTAGTTTTTTGTATCCTAATATATGGAAATTTAATTTTATCTAATTCTATCAAACCTTTAAACCTTTCGGGTACACTGACCCCCTCAAATTCTTGGAGATCTTTTTTCATTCCTTCTTCAGCTAATTTATCCGCCAGTGCATTAGACTCTCTATAAATATGCTTTATTTCTCCTTTTAATTCTCTTAGGATCTTTTTAATATTATCAATATCATCTTCAAATTGCCATAAATATATCTTACTTTGTATTAATTGCACTAATAATTCCGAATCAACTTGTGCTTGTATGAATTGAAAATTATTTTCTTTGCAAATTTGCAAACCCTTTTGCATGGTTATAATCTCTGAATGTAGTGCAGAGGAGCCTATATTCCTTGATGTAAAAGCTTTCAATACTTTGCCCTCCTCATTTCTTATGGATCCTCCTCCACCTGCCTCTCCCATTTCCCTCTTGAAACTCCCATCCGTATTAAGCACTAAGCCTCACTGCAAGGGTTTATTCCAACTAACTATTTTAATAATAAGAGTTTTCCTTGCTGCTATTACTAGGCTCCATACTTTTCTTTTATCTTCATATATTTCCATATTTCTCAATTTTATTGGGTTGCAAGTAGTAATAAATGCAGTTTCTTTTTTAATTTCTTCTAGTATATCTTTAACTTTCATTTCGCCATTATCAAATCTATTTCTATTTCTTGCTTTTCATAAGCACCAAACTGCTATATGCGGAATATAATTCCTTAACCATTTTAAAATTTTATTCTTTATTTGTTTTTTTGACCAGTTTTCTAGTCTATTTCTCAGATACTCTGTGCTCTTTCTAATTTTTGCTTCAATTTCTAGTTTATTCCATTCTTTTGTTGCGATCTTGCCCGTAGAAAATAGATGATCTGCACTTTAAGTCTCTTGATGACAGCATTCGCATCTATATGCTAATTCTATACATTTTTTTGAATATTTTCATCTACTGGGACAATATTTGAAAATATTTTCTACATGAACACATTTGTCTTTTGAGGCAAATCCTTTATCCAGAGCCCTTTGAATTGTAGAGGTATTCTACTTCGAACCAGCCCTTTGGTGCTTTTTAATGTGAAGTTTCCCTGTGGGTTTAATGTCTATTTCCACCCACTTTTAGTTAAAATAGTATATTTTTCTACTATATTTTGATGTTTCCGCATCAATTTCCAACTTTTAGACGTTTTTTTAGTGTCTTTAAATGCTTTATTTTCTAACTCATATTTAGCTTTTATATATGTTGCTCAAATGTTTTCATTATCCTTTAATCTCCACCAGTTTTCAGATGCCCAAGCTTTGGCTATATCATTCAACTTGGTAAAGCCTAATCTTGCCTCCTCTTTTGGGTAACATAGATCTCACCATTTTTTTCCAAGCAGCTTATTTTTTCCTTCTTTTTTCCCCCATAGAAAGTTAGCCATTTCTTTTTATAATTTCTTTATAATACTTTTTGGTGGCCGTGTAGTCATTAAAATATGAGCTAACGATCCATGCAACACATGACTAATTAAATATATTCTTCCTGCCCTATTTAACAAGTTCTCTTTCCATCCGGCAATCTTTTATCTTATCTTGTCCAATAAGAATAAAAAATACTCCTTTTTCATTCTGCCTTCGTAGATCAAACACCCAAGGTACATTATAGCTCATTTGCTTTGTACAAAGCAAGTGACTCTTTTAACCCTTTGAGCAATATTTTCTGATACTTTAGCTGCTATCATGAATTGACATTTATTCCTATTTAGTATTTGCCCTGATTCTTCTTATAGTGTTTGTAGAAGTCCCATCAGGTTCTCCATAGATCTGCTATTGGCATTTGTAACTATAATTAAATCATCTGCATATGCCAAGCAGCATACTAATGGTGTTTTTCTAGGCCGTTTATAGGCTAGAATACTTCGATTTCCAACTTGCTCCTTCAAATTTTTTATGAAGAGTTCTAAGTATATATTAAACAGAGAGGGAGAAAGCGGATCCCCTTGCCAGAGACCTCTTGGTCTTCTCCCTCTTCGTATTCTTTCTCTTCGTCTTCTCCCTCTTCATCTACTAACTCTTCGTCTTCTCCCTCTTCATCATCTCCCACTTCGTCTTCTCCCTCTTCGTCTTCTCCCTCTTCATCTTCTCCCTCTTCATCATCTCCCTCTTCGTCTTCTCCCTCTTCATCTTCTTCCTCTTTGTCTTCTTCCTCTTCATCTTCTTCCTCTTCATCATCTTCCGCTACGTCTTCTTCCTCTTCGCCTTCTTCCTCTTCTTCTTATTCCTCTTCTTCTTCTTCCACATCTTCTTCTTCTTCTTCTTATACTTCCTCTTCTTCATTCTTCCTCATCTTCTTTTTTTTCTTCTTCTTCCTCCTCCTCTTCTTCTTCTTTCTCATCTTTTTCTTTTTCTTCTTCTTCTTTTTATTCCTATTCTTCTTCCTCTTCTTATTCTCCTCTTCTTCTTCTTCTTCCTCTTCTTCTTCCTCTTCTTATTCTTCTTATTCTTATTATTCTTCTTCTTCATCCTCATCTTCTTCTTCCTATTCTTCTTCCTCTTCCTCTTATTATTATTATTATTATTATAATTATTATTCTTCTTCTTCTTCGTCTTCTTTCTCATCTTCATCTTCATCATCATCATCATCTTCTTCTTCTTCCTCATCATCATCATCTTCTTCTTTTACTTCTTCTTCCTCATTATCATCATTATCATCATCATCATCATCATCATCATCATCTTCTTCTTCTTCTTCCTCATCATCATCATCATCATCATCATCATCTTCTTCTTTTACTTCTTCTTCCTCATTATCATCATTATCATCATCATCATCATCATCATCATCATCATCATCATCATCATCTTCTTCTTCTTCTTCTTCTTCCACCTCTTCTTTTTCTTCTTCTTCTTCTTCTTCCACCTCTTCTTTTTCTTCTTCTTCTTCTTCTTCCACCTCTTCTTTTTTTTCTTCTTCTTCTTCTTCCACCTCTTCTTCTTCTTCTTCTTCTTTTCCACTTATTGGTCTTCTTCTTCTTCTTCTTCTTCTTCTACCTCTTCTTCTTCTTCTTCTTCTTCATCTTCTATCTCTTCTCCTTCGTCTTCTTCTTTTCTTCTTCATCCACCTCTTCTTCTTCTTCTTCTTCTTCTTCTTCTTCTACCTCTTCTTCTTATTCTTCTTCTTTTTCATCATCTTAATCTTTTTCATCTTCTTCATCATCTTTTTCATCTTCATAATAATAATAATAATAATCATCATCATAATCATCATCATCATCTTCTTCTTCATCATCATCTTCTTCTTCATTATCTTCATCATCTTCATCATCATAATCATCATCATCATCATCATCATCTTCTTCTTCTTTCTTCTTCTTCTTCTTCTATATTATTATTATTATTATTATTATTATTATTATTATTATTATTCTTCTTCTTCTTCTTCTTCTTCTTCTTTCTTCTTCTTTTTTTTTTTCTTCTTCTTCTTTATTATTATTATTATTAAATATTATTATTATTATTATTATTATTATTATTATTCTTCTTCTTACTTCTTCTTTTTTTTACTTCATCATCATCATCTTCTTCTTTCTTTTTCTTCTTCTTTCTTCTTCTTCTTCTTACTTCTTCTTTTACTTCTTCTTACTTCTTCTTCTTCTTCTTCTCAGTTCTTCTTCTTCTTCTTCTTCTTCTTCTTCTTACCTCTTCTTCTTCTTCTTCTTCTTACCGCTTCTTCTTCTTCTTCTTATTACTTCTTCTTCTTCTCTTCTTCTTCTTCTTACTACTACTACTCCTTCTTATTCTTCTTCTTCTTCTTTCTTCTTTTTCTTCTTCTTACTTCTTCTTCGTACTACTACTACTTCTTCTACTACTACTATTACTACTAATACTACTACAACAACTACTTCTTCTTTTTCTTCTAATTCTTCTTCTTTTTCTGCTGCTTCTTCTTCTCCTTCTTCTTCTACTTCTTCTGCTTCTTCTGGTTCTTCTGCTTCTTCTTCTTCTTCTGCTTCTTCTGA